>AWOL01S0033533.1:28444-108778 GCA_000715115.1 Nicotiana otophora
GAAGGGGGGGTGAAAATGTGATATTAGAGTTTCTGAGCGCCCTCTCTCTCTCTCTCACTCTGAAGGTGATCCAGCTCGTTTCGCCCCACCCACACACGAACCACCACTACATACCTCAGGCCAAGACAGCAGCCAAAAACGTTTCATTTTTCTTTCTTTAGCAACAATTACCCACCGGTTTCTGTTCAACTCTTTGCTTTCTTGGTGTCCGTTATTCTGAAATGGTAGTTTTGGGGATTTTGTTCAGGTAATTCTTCAAATCTGCGAAGAATTTGCTATGTTTCTTGACTTCGAAAATCTGATTGCTCCAAACCCTATAAAAGATCATATTGTTTCTGTGAAGAAAGACGCTGTTAGCAACAGCTATGCTTCTGTTATAAATATGGTCAGTTCTTGGTTTTATGTAGGGCCTTGAATATACTATCTTATTAAAATTGCATGTTACACTTTATATTCCCTTGCTTGGCTTTACTGAATGTGTTCTTCTTTGGCGAATGTTTCCACACATGAGTCAGTAGCTGCAAATGGGGTGAGACAGGGGGTTTCAACAATTTTTGTAAGTTTTGATGCAAATATGTCGTTCAGGTCAATTGACACATGTATGCGAAGCTCACTGAAGAAAATCCTTGCTGAACACCTTTTTCCTCGCTGAAGTTTTTAGTAATGGTTGATGAACACCAGTCACATTATTTTTGCCCCCAAGCTTAGTTCAAGTGGTAAAGGTTGAGAGACTTGTGACTTAGGTCACAGGTTCGAGCCCTGCACCATGCAAACTAAGCCTGGTATTTAGGTGGAGAAGGGTAGAGGGGCGTTTCCTTTATCCTCGAGTTTCAAAGGCAGCAGGTGGTCCTAAGGGTTGGCCCCTGACAGATTTCTCAGTCATTCAAAAAAAGAAAAAGCGAAAAAAAAAACAACCAGTTGCAGTTGTGTGGTTCAAAAGCAACTATGGTTGCGTGCTTATAGGCTTTACTGAATAAAAACCCCGTTTAATCGTCAGTTTTGATATGTTTTTAGAGTCTCTATTTGGAGTTGAGGGTTGGCGCATATTAGTGTAAAATTGCTAACTTTGCACTCTCCTTCATTCGTAAAACTTGAGATTATATATGTCTGGTATGGTGCAAGGTACGGTGACATAGCATCATCGTAGCATGCACAAAAGTTCCTTGCTGTTTTGCTTAAGGGTTTCCTTGTCCTTGCTCCAGTGAAATTTCAAGTGATCTTCTGACTGAGTTGAATGTAGACATGGACCAACCTTCCATTCTTCTCTTCTGTTTATATGAGGTGTTAAGCTTAATATTGTTGAAAGTTTGGAAACAAAATGAGCAAGACTTGTATTCTATGTTTTCTTATAAAAAAAAGAAAAAAGAAACTTGTATTCTACATTTGTTAGAATGTTAAGTGTATCTGCCAGGCGTTATCTAGAGTTGGCAATACATGGTGTATCTTAGCAAGTGATTGGTAAATGTCATTGACATTGTATTCCTGGTAAGCAGTTTGAATGTCCTAAGGTAGGTAGTGGTTAGCTTTCATAATCAATTTTAGAGGTCCATTATTTAGTTATCTTGAATCTGTACGTTTCAGGGTATTTGTAGGCACAATTGGACTGGTATATTATGAAGACAATAATTCCTGACAGCAAGAATAATCCAGTTGGACTCGATGTGCTGAAGCTCTCAAGAGAATTAGGAATCATTGTAAGCTTTTAGCATCCATTACTTTGAGTTGCAAAATTAAGTGGACATTGCTTCATCTTGTAAACTATCTTTTTTCCTGGGTGATGAAGCTTTCTGTAGTGGAACATTAAATTTGAATGACCTTATCTTACGTGAAAACTCCATAAGTTCCTGCTTTTTCCTTCTGGCATAAGTGAATTTATGTCCTTTGTGAAGCAAGTTTCATTTTCTTTGAAAAGGTTCATTTTGTCATTCGAATTCTATAAATCTTAGTTCTGCCGGTTGATTAAGAATTCAAGGTGGAAGTGTGATAGCCACAAGGAAAATCACCAGATTAATACGCTTCAAGCTAGAAGTTGGATAAGGAGTGGGATTCAATTTCATACATACATTTCTATTCTGCTAGATAACCCCCTTTTCATGTTACCATTCTCAAAAAAAGATATCCCCCTTTTCTTTTTCCTTCTTTTCTAAATGTTTAATATGGATACAAACACTGGCCCAAAATTTCCTTAATGCTGGTTTGTTTCACATCAATTATATTCCTTTATTACTCATCAAAAAAAGAAATATATGGATACAAACATAGAAAAACAAAGCTCTGCCATGTAGATTGGGATGTCTGATATCCACATCCCAATCTACATGGCAGAGCTTTGTTTGGTTACATTAAAGGTTGGATACACGAATCTAGAGTGTTAGAATATTGGAAGTGTCAAGTTCTTAGGCTTGGAAATTTTTTCACATTGAACAAATGTAGTACGTGCATTCGGGTTGATACCTATAAATAGGTACGTCTTGAACTGATCAAGTCATCAATATAACCTTTTTTCTTCTCATATTCCTCAAACGGTATCAGAAGAGTATTGTAGAGTTAAATATCATATGCCTACGAGTCTATGCTGCTTGTCCCACATTGGATAGAATGTTAGTAGTGTTGGGTTAATGATAGAAGTGTTAGTATATTAGAACAGTCAAGATCCTAGGTAAGATTGTTTCGCATTGGATGAATATCATATGTATTGCGTTTGACACCTAAGATGTGTCTTGTATTCATCAATTTTTCAAGTCATTATATCTTAGTGGTTCTCATAATTCTCATAGGTCTTCACCTGAATGTGATGTGAGAGACACCTAATAGCTTCAGCTGTATAATAATTTGTTACAATGTCACACTATGGTGGATCCTATTGTACAAGGTAACTGATGTTAAAGATAAAGAATTTTAACACCCATAATTCCGTGTAAAGGCGACGGTGTAAGGATAGGTGGTTTATGTTTTTCCCATGATTCTTGCAAAAACAAGTAACGGTTATGAAACTTTATTTCCTCAAAGTGTCGGTTGTTAAAATGCATTCCATGTTTTACACCACGCGAAAATGCCACTTCCCTTTCTTCTTATCTGCCTAAACCTTTGGTGGACAGAGTTACCCCAATACTTGTGGTGGTGGGAGGCAGCATGTATAGTTGAGGAGGGGTGGCAAATGGGATGTTTTGGGCTGCTCAAGATGGGCTCACTCATTAAATGGGTCATTGCCCAAGCCTGCCCAAAGTTCACTTGGGTTAAGAAGGGATGGGTCAAGATGGGCTAAACAATGGGTTGTAACCTAACTCCCCCAAATTGACTCAAATATTTGTAATATTCTCAACTTTTAAACAAGCGTATACAAAATATAGTCACATATATAACTCTATGATTTTATTTTTATTTTTCATAAATATCATTCTAGAATGGTTTATGATGATGATTTTTTCCCCCTTTTTTCATGTTGCTTCTTGTCTTATATTTTAGAATAAATGTCAATTCACGCCTAATGATTTCTGTCCTCAATTTAGATTTAGAACTTTATTTGATAGTTTATCTTATAATACTAATAAAGATTAGAATAATAAAAAATAGTAAAATTAGAACTTCCCACCCATCCCAACCCACCTCCCACCCTACCCCCAAACCCCTCACCTTAAATAGAAAATATTATTTAGAGTACTTTCTTTTCCATGTTATAGATAGGGTATTTACTTTTTCATTTCAACGAAATGAGTGTTTTCTTTTTATGATGTAGAAAAAGTATTTTCTTTAATTTCAACAAAATAAGTACTTTCTTTTCACGATGTAGGAAAAATATTTTCACAAAAATGAGTACTTTCTTTTCATGCTGTAGAAAAAATATTTTCTTTTATTTCAACAAAACAAGTATTTCCTTTCATGCTGTAGAAATATTTGCTTTTTCACAAAATGAGTATTTTCTTTTCATGTTGTAGAAAAAATATTTCTTTTATTTCAACAAAATAATTTCTTTTTCATGATGTAAAAAAATATTTATTTTTACAGAATGAGTACTTTCTTTTTATGTTGTAAAAAGAATATTCCTTTCATTTCAACAAAATAAGTACTTTCTTTTCATAATGTAGAAAAAGTATTTTCTTTTCAAAATGAATACTTTCTTTTCATGTTGTAGAAAAAAGATTTTCTTTTATTTAACAAAAAAAATACTTTCTTTTCATGTTGTTAAAAAAAGTATTTTCTTTCAGTTCAATAAAGTGAGTACTTTTTTTCATGTTGTAGAAAGAGTACTTTTGTTTTTTTTTCAACAAGAAAAAGAGTTTTTTTTTCAGTTATGAAGCTCAAATTTCAACATTGTTCTTGTGTAAAAAAGTAAAGCATCACAATAGTTTCTTTGGGATTTGGGTGGTGGGGGTTGAGGAGAGTAGCATAGAAAATTATTTTCCTAACAAATATTTTCGACTCTCTAACCAAACACTAGAAAATATTTTCCGAATCTTGTTTTAGGAAAAGCATTTTCCTTCATACCAAACACACCCTTAGAAGCTTTAAAGGGCAATTGCTATTCGTGAGTCAGTTTGGGCTGAAATCATGGGCTGATTTGGGCTACTGAAAATAAATGGGTTTAGTTGGGTTGTGCCCAAACTTAGCCCATCATTAAAGTAGCCCATACCCAACACATTAAAACCTGGGTGGGTCAAATGGGTTTGGGCCACTTTTGCCACCCCTAGCTGAGGTACGAGCAAGCTGGCCTGGACACCACAGTTATCAAAAACAAATGCCACCTTCCTTGGAGCTCTATATCTCTGCAGAAAATTCTACTTTGGTCTAGATTCACCTCCATTGAACAAATGACAATAGTGAGATTTTAAGGTGAGCCATCCTTATAAAAAAAAGATTTTAAGGTGAGCCATTTCTCAGATAACCATCCACAAATAATTCTATCATCCTCCCAAAACTGTTTATGACTATAGCCACCTCCTCGAGTTCCCAATCCTCCGCTTCTTCCAACATATACCTCTCTTGTTAATTGTATTCCATTTCTTTAGGACCCTCTTGTTAGTCGTAACAAAGAACATGTCCAAAGTGGTGTTATCACACCATACATCAAGTCTAAACTGTATCTGTTGGCTGTTTCCAAGTGAGAATCTTGTCCAAACCGTAAGAGCCATACTTCATATTACTTATCTTTCTCCATATTGCTTTCCTCATGGAAATCACCATAACTAATTTTCCAATTAATGCTCGATTTAATGTATCCAATTTATGGATGCCCAACCCGCTAGCGCTAATTAGGTTTGTGACACCCTATCCAGGCTGATCAGGTGGTGCTTCCTTTCGCTGTTTATACTATCAACAAAAAGAATCTTTATCAGTTTTCTGGCCCTTTGCTAACTGATGGAATCTGAAACTCACTTTTGCATTGTCTCATTTTGACCCATTTCCTAGGTGAAATTTTACATGGATAAATTTGTCGGTCCTTATAAAAAAACGTGGATAAATTCGTTAGTTGACCAATATTTTGATGTGTACGAATTACCTGAAAAAATTGTACAGCATGGAATTTTCTGCATATTTTTTTTGCTTTTTAAGACATTATCTATATCTAAAATCTTAAAATTTCTTTTGAACAAATCATGGTAAAATTCTATTCCATTCATTCTTGAAAGCTAAGGAGACGACTTTTTAAACGGAGTAGCTCATTTTCCACCCAGACAAACTTCTTCCCACGTTCTATTACTTTCCTTAAATTGTAATAAAGTATCAGATCTTTCATCATTCAATTTCTGCTTTTTGTTCATTATTGAGCTTAACTTGATTATTATTTTTTTCTTCAATTTCAGTGACTGTCATATTCAGATAGTGGTCTCATGCTAGCATGCATGATGTAACTGGTGTCTAGCATCTATTATATTTCCTTATTTAGCACGTGTCTGGAAGAAACAGAAAATTTAGGCTGTAGGATATTTGTATGATCTTTTATTTTCATATGTGCATTACTTGTGGGGCTTCCAATGGTGTTTTAGCTTCGAGGAATATAGAAGAATTTGTGAAAATCTTGGGGGCTGTTTTCATCTGATATAGGAATTGGTTTCGGGAGAATCATTGTCAATTTGGTTTTCAGAATATAATTATGTGTTTCCGGGTTTAGTGTTGTTGTATTGGGATTTTGTTGTTCTAGAATCCAACTTTCGAAAAAGTATTACTGTAACTCTATGACACTTCACTTCCATAGGGTTAAATTTTTTTAGCACACTTGATTAAGCATACTTATGAATAGCTGAAAGAGAAAAAAAACCAATTCCAATCATGTTGACTGAACGAAGGGGAGAGGAAAACGAAATGGGGTGGGGAGGGAGAGGAAGAAAAAAGTCGGTCTTGAATTATGGGTGCTAGGTGGGGCTACAGAGAGGACCAGAAACCACTTAAAATGCCAGTTTTGGACTAAAAAGAGGTTTGGCTGGTTTCCTAAAACCTTGACCTACTGGTTTTGGTGTTATTTGATTGGTTTTGGGTTATTTTTTAAAACTAAACAACTAAAAAGTTGGTTCTGGAGCCAACTTAGTCATTTCTAGGATGCCTGGTTATCAGAGTTTATTCCTGATTTCTTTGTTTCATGAATTCTTATGCCACTGCTATCCTAATTGGGTGAGATGGACCAATAAGAAAGCCCAGTACAGTGTCTTAGTTGCCCTTCATTTCCTGACAGACATGAAACCTCAAATGCCCTAACTTTCCAGCCTTCTGTTGTATGGAGATGGAGCTTCCTGACTCTCAGATGTACATGTAGCATAGCAATTAGCAAAAAATATGACATATCTCCAGTTTGTCCTTCAGGTCAAATTGTTAAATCGGCCGACGCTTTAAATGCAAGAACATAAATAGTGTAGATGCACTATACTGGACTTATTAATAAAACGTGAATAATGTAAAGATTAAGTTTGAGTTCGAATGTGTGTACACTCTGTTATCCTTCTATCTTTCTTTATGGATATTCCCTGTCCCACATTTGTACCATCTGTTTCAGTAGGTATGATAACCTTTCATACCCTTTCTGCTTCTTGTCCTGCAAGGAGATAGCTATTCAACTAAAACAGACAGAGAGACCTCAAAGTGGTTGGAGATATGGCATCACTTCGATCAACTGGCTATGTAGACCCTGGATGGGAGCATGGTGTTGCTCAGGATGAGAGGAAAAAGAAGGTTAGATGTAATTACTGTGGGAAAGTTGTAAGTGGTGGGATATACAGATTGAAACAACATTTAGCGCGAGTCTCTGGTGAGGTAACGTATTGTGACAAGGCTCCAGAGGATGTATGCCTGAAAATGAGAGAAAATCTAGAAGGGTGTCGATTAGGTAAGAAGCCAAGGCATGTTGAATATGATGAACAGGCATATTTAAATTTTCATGCCAGTGATGATGCCGAGGAGGAAGATCACATAGGGTATAGAAGTAAAGGGAAGCAGTTGATGAATGACAAGGGATTGGTTATAAATTTGACTCCTCTTCGATCACTTGGGTATGTTGATCCTGGTTGGGAACATGGTGTCCCTCAGGATGAGAGGAAGAAAAAAGTAAAATGCAACTATTGTGAAAAAATAGTCAGTGGAGGTATCAATCGGTTTAAGCAACATCTAGCGAGAATACCAGGAGAAGTTGCACCCTGTAAGAGTGCTCCTGAGGAAGTATATCTTAGAATAAAAGAGAACATGAAGTGGCATCGTACAGGAAGGAGGCATAGACGCCCTCATACTAAAGAGTTATCATCCTTCTATATGAACTCAGATAATGAAGAGGAAGACGAAGACCAAGAAGAAGAGGCACTACACCACCATATGAGTAATGAAAAACTTTTGATTGGAGATAAAAGACTGGACAGAGACTGTAGGAGAAGTTTCAAAGGAATGTCTCCTGGTATTGGGTCTGAATCTTTGTTAAAAAGGCCAAAGTATGAGACATTGGGTACAAAAGAGCCAAAGTCTCTATTTCAAGCTTCTGGAAAACATGTGAAAGTATGTTCAAATAAAAAATCCCGCAAGGAAGTCATATCTTCGATTTGCAAGTTCTTCTATCACGCTGGAATTTCTCCACATGCAGCAAGCTCTCCTTATTTTCAGAAAATGCTGGAATTGGTTGGTCAATATGGAGAAGGTCTGGTAGGACCCTCTAGCCGAGTATTATCTGGACGGTTTCTACAAGATGAAATCGTATCCATCAGAAATTATCTTTCTGAGTACAAAGCTTCTTGGGCTGTGACAGGTTATTCTATTTTGGCTGACAGTTGGCAAGATACACAGGGTAGAACTTTAATCAATGTTCTGGTTTCTTGTCCCCATGGTATGTACTTCGTTTGCTCGGTTGATGCCACTGGTGTAGTTGAAGATGCAACATATATATTTAAGCTGCTAGACAGAGTGGTGGAAGACATGGGCGAGGAAAATGTCGTGCAGGTAAGGTGTTGCTTTGTTCCATCTCAAGTTTTTTTTTCTTAAGTTTTGATCTTGCATCACCTGACTCTCCTACCCCACTATGTGCGCAAAAAATATATACATAGGTGATAACTCAGAACACACCGAATTATCAAGCTGCTGGAAAGATGCTTGAAGAGAAAAGAAGGAATTTATTTTGGACTCCTTGTGCTGCATATTGTATTGATCGCATCCTTGAAGACTTTGTGAAAATAAAATGGGTCAGAGAATGCTTGGAAAAAGCCCAAAAAATCACCAAGTTCATTTACAATAGTTTCTGGTTGTTAAGTCTCATGAAAAAAGAATTTACAGCTGGACAGGAACTCTTGAAACCCTCTTTTACTCGATATTCTTCAACCTTCGCTACTGTTCAGAGCTTGTTGGACCACAGAAATGGTCTTAAGAGGATGTTCCAGTCAAATAAATGGCTTTCGTCCCGGTATTCAAAGCTGGAAGATGGTAAAGAGGTGGAGAAAATTGTACTAAATGCCACCTTCTGGAGGAAAATGCAGTATGTTAGGAAATCAGTGGACCCCATTTTAGAAGTGCTTCAAAAAATCAATAGCAACGAAAGCCATTCAATACCCTTCATTTACAACAATGTATACCAGGCAAAACTTGCTGTCAAAACCAATCATAATGACGACGAGGGCAAATATCGGAACATTTTGGATATCATAGACAGCCACTGGAATTCATTATCTCATCATCCTCTCTATCTAGCAGCACACTTTCTGAATCCATCATACCGGTATCGTCCTGATTTTGTTCCGGTAGGAGATAACTCTTACTTCGGAATTTTTTTCAGTCCAACTTCAGTTATACCTTTTTTTGAATGTGTGTATACTTGTAGCATCCAGAGGTTGTACGAGGACTGAATGCATGCATTGTGCGATTGGAGCCAGACAATGCAAGAAGAATTTCTGCATCCATGCAAGTGAGGATTCCTTTTTTGTTTTCATACCCTTCCCGTTTGGATGATAAATTTCTGTGTCTATTTTATGTGTGTAATTATTTGTTTGATGTGATCTTTTAGATATCAGATTTCAACTCTGCTAAAGCTGATTTTGGAACAGATTTGGCACTTAGCACCAGAACGGAGCTTAATCCTGGTAAATATTATGAGTAATCATTCTCAGTTCTAATGTCACAAAATTGTTCTCCACAGTTTATGTGGATAACAATCTAAAACACTTCCCCACTGCAAATTATACTGACAGTAATTATGTTTTTGTAGCTGCTTGGTGGCAACAACATGGGATAAATTGTTTAGAGCTCCAACGTATAGCTGTACGAATACTTAGTCAGACTTGTTCATCTTTTGGGTGTGAGCATAATTGGAGTTTATATGATCAGATCCACAGTCAGAGGCACAACCGTGTAGCACAGAAAAGATTAAACGATGTCACATACGTCCACTATAACCTGAGACTTAGGGATCGTCAGATAAGGAAAATGTCCTATGATCCAATTTTCCTCGATAGTGTTCTGCAAGAAAATTTGCTGTATGATTGGATTGTAGAGCCAGAGAAACCAGTTTTGCAAGACGATGAGGTACTAATTAAGCAACTTTCTGCTCTGAAGAGTTCAATCAGTAGTCTGACAATTTGCTTTATTGACAACTCTGCATTACCATTGAGATAGACATTTTTGTATTACCGATTTCTTTGAAAGGGAGGACTTAGTTTACAAATAAAGTTAGTCCAACCATCTAGTTTTGAGTTTCCTTTTGTTCTTTGTAATTTTTAGCTCAAGATCTACCCTTGGAATTAGTGCATACCACACAGAAATTAGCTGCTTTTTTTGTGTCCCCATCCTTTGAAGTGGCTACTCATTGATAAGTCCCAAGTGTTTCTGCTTTTGCCCATGCTTTTCTTTTAGTAATACACTAGGTCTGATGCCTTATGTAATAAGTTGTATCTTTTGGTATGGAGCTGTAACATCATCCGAGAATTTAAATATGCTTGTAGGAAGAATAAAAACTTAATATAGCGGGCAGGTGGTGTGGGGAGTGGGAAATTCAGCAAATGATCCCCTTTATTTTTTTTGTACCCTTGTTTAGGAGTTTTTTGTTTGAAGTAGGATGAGGATTGCTGAAGGGTTCTGATTGTCACTTAGCAAATTAGAATGCTACGATAGACCCTTGTGGTCCGGCCCTTCCCCGGACCCCGCGCATAGCGGGAGCTTAGTGCACCAGACTGCCCTTTTTTTTATCTTCTGTCTTATTAACTTACTAATTCCCTCTCGTTGACACATCGTTATTCTTTTGGTTACATCTGTGATCTTATATTGCAGGAAATGCTTTATAGTGAAATGGAACTGGGTGAGTATGAGAATGATTTCATGGACCATGATGGTGGAAATGCAGACTTAAAGAAGGGATCATTGGAGATGGTAACTTTAGCTGGTGAAGCAGAACCCCTAGAAGTTAATCCTGACAATACTGGTACAGCTTCAGATGATGATTCTGATCTCAATTTTCTTGATAATGAGTTGAGTGATTAGTGCCTTGAACCAGAACCCAAATGCACAGCAGTTAACATGTTTGGTAACCCCTCAAGTACTGGCAATGTATTCTATTATCGCAAGTCCTTTGCCAGTTGGGGGAGCGGGGACGGGAAAAGGCGGAAAAGTGGGAAAGAGCCTGTGTAGAAGTTAGAGATCAGCATTACAGGAGGGCACTGGAGTGTACATGTCAAAGTACTTCGTTCCGTAACCTCACTGTTCATGTTTAGTCATTGTTTGCTCTTATTCAGTTTTCCTTCAATTTTGTTGTGATTACTTCTTGACTTTTTTCTGGATAAGGGCTTTTACTTCTGACCTAAACAAAGACATCTAAAATTGGAACAATAAAGTTGCCAACATAATTGAAGGATTATACCAAACTTGCAAAGCATCTAAACTAATAATAAAGTGCTAACTCCGTTGAATGACTTATATGATCTTTTAGGGGTTGTTTGTATGATGTATTAGGAAAATAATGAGGGTATATAATTTGGTATAACTTTATTTGATGTTTGGTTTCTATTTTAAATCATGTATAACTAATCCTTGTATAAATTAATACACTAATTGGTGTATTATTTTATACCACCAACCAGGGGCATATCTATAGATAAATAATAAATTTTATGATTTATAGGCGAATTTTTTTTTATACTGATCAAATAATTAGCTAGAACGAGAGAAATATAATTTTAGAAGTCATGGTCTTGAGTAGGGTTGTGCACAGCTCGAGTTGATTTACCAAACCAAATTTATTATGGTAGTTTTCTATATCTATAAACCAAAGTATACCAACAAAACTCGAATTTTTCGATCTCAATTTTTTTCTGAATTTTTGATTTTCTTGGGGTCTTTTATTTTTTTGGTGGTTCCATATGAAGCGTCTTACAACATTGCTTGATTTTTTGTGAAGCATAACCAAAAAAGTGTCAAAACAAATTAGACAATGTGAGTAACTTTTTAAATTGTTTATTCACATACTCCCTCAGTTTCAATTTAGATGACATATTTTTACAATTGAAAATAATTCAACTTTAAATTCTTCATTTACCCTTAATGAAAAGTTTTTATAACCACACAAATGTAATGGCCCCGGGCAAAGCTTTTACCCCTTAAGCTTTTTAAGACCCCAAGTTTCAAAAGTCTTATTGTTTTTTAAATTCCGGAGTCAAACTACCTCATTTAAATTGAAACGGAGAAAACTTGGATGAAAACTGAAGAAAGATGGAAAAAATCTTTCCAAAATGCAGCTAAAATTCATTTCATCTGCTCAGGCCATTGTCAAGTGCTCAACCCATTTACAAGGATATTTTCAGTAACCCACGTTCAGGTCAACTATCGAGCTCAACTTTAGTTTTCATGAATAAAAGAGGAGCAATCTGTTATTTATTGTATTAAACTAATTTGACAAAATTATTAACAATCCCTACATTATAAGCCCTAATTAACACTCACACGCACGAGTTTCTAACCAAAACTTCCTTTCTCCTCCCTACCCCACCCTTTGTCAAAGAATGTGAATTAGCTTTCAGCTGGGTCCAAGAATTGTATAGGCGGAAAACTTCATGTCATATGTTGACTAGGTCAACGGAAATAAAGCTTTTGGAGGCTGCCACGTGTCGTCGATAGGACACGATAACCTAATTTCAAAAGGTCGACGCCACGAGAAGATGACAGGTCGTCGACGAGGTCGAGGTGGTCCGATAAAAAACGAGGACGAGGACGAGCACCCCTCCTCGGCGTGCAGTAACAGCTAGTTCCAGGATTTATATTCCTTGGAGAACATTCCAGTAAATATTCCTCCTTGTTGTACTGGGTTTTGTGGCTCATGTATCCTTATTATAAATAGGAAGAGATATAGTTATAGAAAGGGGGTTGAGCACTTTTTGTAAAGAACAATATTGACATTCTCTGAAGATTCTCTCTTTATCACATACATACAAAGTTTACGTTTTTACTTCTTTATCTATCTTTTCTTTCCCGATCCAAGAAGCATCGAAATATTCAAAGGCTTGTCATTATCTATCATAGTCAGAAGAATCATTGGAAAATCTCACCCTTGTCGGGTGAACCTTGTTCCATTATTTACTTAAATGTCATTTATTATCATTTATTGCTTTCTTTCATATTCTTGAATCATTTATTACTCCCTTATTGCTCCAAGATATTGTTATCCAACAACACACATGCAATATTCTTTATAAACACACTAGATTTATTATTTGGATATTAATATTGACTTAGATTAACCCTTTTCATTATAAATCTAATTGTACAAAAACTTAAATCTAAATTTTGGATCAGACAGTTTGGCGCCGCCTGTGGAAATTTCTCAGTCAAGTATTTAGTTTCCATCAGATCTATAACTCACGCGACTTGCTAATCTAACAAACTGCAAAGGTTATCCTTTTTCTCTATATGTACGAAGATTCCGTGGCAGGTAACCAAGGATACTGAGCGAAACCGACGGACAACGTCCTGCTCAACCTTATGAGCGCCATCGACGAAGCATATGATAACCAAGATGAGGAGGTGACCCCCACGGCATCCCCCAGATTAGGGAATTTGCCTACACCTTTTTGCAGCACAACCAAATAAAATAGAAAGGGGTCCTCTACGTCCACGGGAGAGGGGGCGCCACCTACTATGAAAAAGCTCCTCGAAGCATGATTGACTGACATTCTAGTCAGCGTGATGAGTAAACAATCCCCATGCACAACCACAAAAACCATGAGGATCCATGCAGCACAACACATGAAGGTACGAGACGACCAACCAAACCCTCCTACTTCAGGTAGCACTCATACAATAATTGACAGTGCAAGTGACAACGTCCTAGCCGCCATATTGAAAAAAATAGAGGAAATGAAAAACGAGAATAAGGCGCTCAAGGAACAAATAAAGGAGCACCAGGAACGAGTAGACAAAATACCAGGTGCCCCCAAATTGTTACCGAAAAGAGACGCCGGTAGGTTTGTGGAACAGCTATACAGGGAGGAAGCGGTTCCTCATGCCATACCAAAAATTCTTTCAAGATACCCCCATATCTCCAAATCTACTATATAACGACTGACCCCGAGGATCATGTAACTCACTTCGTCACCGCCGTAAAAGGAAATAACCTCACTAAAGAGCAGGTGTCCTCCATCTTGCTCAAAACATTTGGTGAAACCCTCACAGGAGGGGCATTGGCATGGTATTCGCAGCTACCAGCCTATTCCATAGAAACATTTGAAGAGATGGCCGGCAAGATCGTAACGGCGCATGAAGGAGCCAAGAAAGTTGAAACAAGGGTGAATTACATCTTCGCCATCAAGCAATCCCTAGGGGAGGGACCGAGAGACTTCCTCGCCCGATTAAATAGGGGAAGGATGAATCTGCCCAACGTCTCCAAAGGAATGGTCGTAGTAGCCTTTCAGAATGGGTTGAGCAGAGAGGGTTCGAGGGAAACCAGAAAGCTATTGATTCGGTTGATGAAGTACCCATCAGCCACATGGGATGAGATCACAATGCCTACTGTGCCGAGGTCATGGTAGACGACGAAGACCTCAACAGGCCAGTTCGATGACTCATCTCGGTACAATTTGAACCCAGAAAAAATGCAGGGACAATGCGAGAAGAGACCATCCAGTATCATGGCCAGGCAGATAAAAACATCAACCCTATGTCAGGGCGCCCATCCCCTCCTTCTGCCACTAAAACGGCCCCTTTAGGCCGAGATTAGGCACTCACAAGAATGATCGAGGTATGCCCCATTATTATCTGCTCATAACTATTGTGTGTCACCTACAAAGGTGGTATACGCACTTGAGAAGCTCGGAAAGAAGGTGAAGTGGCCAGCAAAGATGAGGTCCGACCCAAGCACCAGGAAATGGTGATGCCTTCTGCGAGTTCCACCAAGAACGTGGACATAATACGGAAGATTGCTACACTCTGAGACTGGAAGTGGCAAACTTGCTGCAGCACGGACACCTCAAAGAATTACTCAGCGACAAAGGCAGGAATACCTTAGCAAGGGGTCGAGAACGCCAGGTCCACCGAAGCCATCCTCACCAGCTCACACTGTCAACATGATTATTGGTGGCAGTGACGATGCCTCCATCAACGCCATCAAATTCACGTAGCTCACAAACTCAAAAGATCAATCACCCACGAACGGTATGACGAACTCGAAAAAAGTATCATCTTTGATGGGTCAGATGCCAACGATTTGTCTTTCCCTCACAATGATGCACTTGTCATTACTTTACGAATATTAGATACTAATGCTAGGAGAATTATGGTAGGCGATGGAAGCAAAGCGTGCATTATCCATCCCCGAGTCCTCGTATAGATGCGACTTGAGGATAAGGTAGTGCCGCACTGCATTACACTAACCAGTTTTAACAATGCAGTTGAATGAACTTTCGAGGAGATCACAATCCCCGTCCTCGCCGATGGGATGACTCTGGAGACTACATTCCATATCATGGACCAGGAAGCCACATACAACGCCATCGTAGGATGACCATGGATACATCCCATGAGAGTAGTCCCCTCCAGCTTGTACCAAGTGATCAAATTCCCAACCCCCGAGGGGATATTCAGCATATAAGGGGAACAACACACATCCCAAGAATTCTATCGAATCGCCTTGGATGGCATAACAATCCAACAAAAGAAAGAAAAGGAAAAAGAAACGTATAAATCAACAGGGTCAAGGTCCCTATAGGTCGAAGCCAAATACACCATTACGGACCCAGAAGTGGTCGAAGCCGCAGGATCGACCATAGAGGATCCTGATCCTGTCTAGCTAGACCACAACGACCCCACTGAAAAGTCTACATCGGCTGCAAACTCCGAGATCCATGAAAATTTAGTCAATACTTAATACCTAACATAACGCATATTTGTTTGCCTTTATCTATGTGGATATGCCCCGAATCCCCAGGGAGATAGCTACGCATAAGATAAAAGTCGACCCCTTCTATCCCCAGTAAGGCAAGTCCGACACAAGTTTATTCCCTCCATCAACGAGGCCGTCTACGAGGAGGTAAATAAACTATTGGCAATGGCTCTATCAGGGAGTCAAAATACCCCAAGTGGATCGCCAACATCGTAATGGTAAAAAAAAGGAATATAAAATGGAGGATGTGTGTGGACTTCACCGACCTAAACAAAGCCTTCGCGAAGGGTTCATTCCTGTTACCGCACATCGACCGGCTCATCAACGCGACAATAGGACATGCGTTGTTGAGTTTCCTAGATGCCTACTCAGGCTACAATCAGATACTCATGGAGGAAGATGACCAGGAGAAAACGGGAATCAGCTCGGCGAAACCATGGAGGTATACATTGACGACATGTTGGTCTAATCCTTGAGGGCCGAGGATCAAATCGATCATTTAAAGGAAGCATTCAAAATATTGAGGAAATACAGGATGAAGCTGAACCACGAGAAATGCACGTTCGGTGTAACTTGGGGTAAGTTTTTGGGTTTCCTGGTATCACGGTGACGAATCGAGGTCAACCCAAATCAGATTAAAGACATCGACGGGATATCGAAACATCTAACCACTAAGAAATAAGTCTAGATACTGAAGAGTCGAATTGCCGCCCTGTCCAGATTCATCTCGAGGTCATCTAATAGGTGCCACAGATTTTTTAACGTACTCAAAAAGGATAACGACCTCGAGTGGATGCTTGAATGTGTACAAGCGTTGAAAGAACTCAAAAAATACCTATCGCCACCGCCTTCGCTCTTAAAGAACGAGCCTGGGGAGCATCTTCTCGTCCACCTCGCTATTTCAGAAGTAGCAGTAAGTGCAATCCTAGTTCGAGAAGATAAAGGTACTCAATCTACAATTTATTATATCAGTAAAACACTTATCGATGTCGAGACGAGGTATCCTCACCTCGAGAAACTGGCCCTGGCCCTTGTCATAGCTTCATAAAAGCTTAGGCCATACTTCCAGTTCCATCCGATCTCGGTTTTCACCACATTTCCTTTAAGAAGCATATTGCACAAACCCGAGTTTTAAGGGAGGCTGGCTAAGTGGGAGATCGAATTAAGTGAGCACGACATAACTTATCAGCTTCGCATAGTAATAAAACCACAAGTTCTCGTCGAAGTTTTTGCAAACTTTAGTGCCAAAGTGATGCCTGGGCTGAGAAATAAGCCACTCAAGCTTCTCACCGAACATATGACCTCTGGGTCCTACACACCAATGGCGCATCCAACGCATGCAGATCCGTATTGGGACTCGTGCTCGAGGTTCCCACCGGTGAATTCATTCGCCAATCAATAAGATGTCCAGATATGACTAACAACGAGGTCGAGTATGAGTTCGTAATTGCAGGATTGAGACTAACACTCGAATACGGGGCGGGGCATTTAAAGCTACGCTACGATTCTCAGCTCGTCGTCAACCAAGTTACTTGGACTTTCCAAATCAAAGAGCTGAGATTGAAGAAGTACAAGGCCGAGATATGCAAATTGCTACCCAAATTCGACGAATGCCAGCTCGACCAGGTTCCAGGAACTCAGAACGTTGAAGCGGATGCCTCGCTAAATTGGCTACCGCCACAAAAAGCATAGCTCCTAGGGATAAACGCATCGTACATCTCATCAGCTCGGCATTAGACCTCGAGGTAAAATCTATAAACTTAACTTGGGACTGGCGCAATTGTATTATAAACTATTTGCAGGATGGTACCCTCCCAAATGACAAAAAGGAAGCTGAGAATACAAGCTGCTAGAAACAACCTCCTTTATTGTGACTTGTACAAGAGGACATACGACGACCCCCTAGCAAAATGTTTGGGCCCAAATCAAACCCAACGCGTTCTCGAGGAAGTCCATGAAGGCCACTGCGACAGTCATTCTGGCAACCGAGCACTTGTCAGGTGTCTCATAGGGGCTGGATATTATTGGTCCACCATAAAGAAAGACGCCCTGGAATTTGTGAAGAAATGCGAGTAGTGTAAAAAATATGCCCCGATAATCCACCAAGAAGGCGAACACCTCTACTCTGTCATCTCTCCATGGCCATTCGCGAGCAAGACGTAATTGCCTTCATATGAAAAAACATCATCTGCCGATTCGGCCTACTTAAAGAAATAAGCTGCGACAACGGGCCCTAGTTCACGGGAAGAAAAACCACAGAGTTTCTCAAAAAATGGAACATTAAAAGGATACTTTCAACTCCTTACCACCCAATCGGCAACGGGCAAGAAGAGTCCTCCAACAAGTCTATCTTAAACTTCATGAAGAAGAAATTCAATGATGCCAATGGACTGTGGACGGAAATACTCCCAGATGTATTGTGGGTGCATAGGACAACCCCAAAAACGAGCATAGGAGAAACACCTTACTCCCTAGTCTACAGGACAAAAACAGTCATACCAGTTGAAGTCGGAGAACCCAACCTAAGGTACTCCAATGAAAACGGCACTGACAGTGACGAGAATAGGAGACAAGACCTCAACGATGTCTAAGAGTGACGAGATATGGCATAAATAAAAATGGTCTCACAAAAACAACAAGCATAACGCTACTACAACAAAAAAACCAAGTTGCGGTTACTCATGACCGGGGACTACGTACTAAAAGCCAAGACCCAAGCAGGAAGAGATCCGCGAGAAGGCAAATTAGGAGCCAATTGGGACGAACCATACAAAATAATAGACAAGGCGGAAAAGGGTTCATTCCAACTAGAGACTATGGAAGGGAAGCTCCTACCGAACAATTAGAACATCAGCCACCTCAAGTACTTCAACTTCTAAAAAATAAGGAATGTCTCGTAAGTCGTACTCTTTTTCCCTCACTTGAGTTTTGTCCCAACAGGGTTTTCTCAAGGAGGTTTTTAACAAGGATATGAACGGAACATCTCGAGTTGAACATCTCAAGAATCTCCAAGTTGAATAATGAAGGGACTAGATATACTGGGACTAGGACTGGAATGCCAGCCAGTACCCAAAACTTGTAATCTTCTCCAAAATTAGCCTCAGGACGAAATAATGTAATTGACACAATGATGTTGAAATAAATGAGATACCCATTAATTGAAACTGCTCTCCTAAAAGGTGCATTTGACCAGCTCGAACAACTCCTATCGGCCCTTGGCCACGACTTAAACGAAAAGGTACGTTTGACTAGCTCGAACAATAACTATCGGCCCTCAGCCTCAATTTAACTAAAAGGTACGTTCGACTAACTCAAACAACTCCTATCGGCCCTCGGTCACAACTTAAATGCAAAGGTATGTTCGACCAGTTCGAACAACACTTATCGGCCCTCGGCCACAACTTAAACAAAAAGGTACGTTCGACCAGCTCGAACAACACCTATCGACCCTTGACCTCAATTCAACTAAAAGATATGTTCTGCCAGCTCGATCAAGAACGTATCAGCCCTCGACCTCGACCTAACTAAAAGGTGCATTCGACCAACTCGAACAACTCCTATCGGCCCTCGACCTCAATTTAAGTAAAAGGTATGTTCAAATAGCTAGAACAACACCTATCGACCCCTTGTCCACGACTTAAAGAAGTGGTATGTTTGATCAGCTCGAACAACACCTATCGGCCCTCGGCCTCGACTTAACTAAATGGCGTGTTCGACCAGCTCGAACAAACATTTATCGGCCTTTAGCAACGACTAAACTCATAAACAAGTTCAGAAGACACAGAAGCAAAAACCACAAGTATAGAAACAAAACATACATAGATAAGAAAGGTACGTGTAAAGAAAAAACAAACAACTTTGATTGATAGAAAGTCTTTACAAAGGCATTCAAAGACGCCAACAAAAGGTACAATACAAGAAGTTAAACAAAAATAGAGGCAGAACATCTAGTGGTTATCCCCAGCCTCGTCTCTGCCGTCCTCTCCATCCTCGCCCCGATTGTAGGCAGAGTCACGCCAAGCACTGTCCTCAAACTGGCCAAAGCCCCCTTCATCATCATCCTCGGCATTAGGTTGAGGCGTGGCAGGGTCATAGCCATAGGCCAACCGAGCTTTATGAGATCTGACCCGGGCCTCCTCAATGTCCGTCTCAAAGACAAAGCCCGTTCGATTTAACTCGTGAATCATATCTATTCGGGCTTCGGCAAGGATCCACTCTTCGTACTTCTCTCGGGAAACGACAGGAAACTCAGAGGCATGAGATGTAGAGGGCCGTTCGAGCAATCGGGCATTCTCTCTCTTGACACCAGAAATTCGTTCGAGCAGCTCAGAGTTCTTTTTCTCAATTTTGCTAATCCTCTCCTTGCGCCCAGCCTCCTTAGCTTCAACCGTCGACTGAACATTGTCTCATTCAGAGCATACGGTCTTGTTCGCCAACTCTAAAAGGGAGGACCTCCTTCGAGTCTCCATTTGGGAGGACTCCACCTCCTCGAGAAGCTACTTCTCTTCAACGACCTCCCCCCTGAGAGCGTACATATCAAACTGACACCCATCCAATTGACTTTGCAGTTGGTCAACCTGGCTTTGAAGGTCGCTACACTGTTCCTCCATACCTTTACTCAATTCAAGCTCCTCTTTGTTTTCCTTAACGCGCCCTCGAGAACGCTGAACCACTCCACCGATGCGAGCAATTCCTCATTCTTCTTCCTCAACTCCTCCCGCAAGGCAGGCACATCGCCCTCCTCACGAAGCCGTCTCTGAGCCTCCCTGTACTTTTCGCAGAACTTTGCGTACTTAGTCCGTAATATCTGGTAGATCTCCTTTTGCTTCTTCTCTCTCCACACACTCTCGATCTCCAGGATAACGGTCTGCAAGCCAAATAAAATTAAGAATAATACTCCAAAGAAAACCGAAGTAAAGAAAAGAGAATGAAAAAAAAGGATACTTACCCTGAGAGCAAGGCCGACGATTCTCTTTGAAACAGTGCTGTCTCTCAGCCATCGGAGAGTCTCATGCTCGGCTTCATAACAGAGGGGACCGAAAGCTATGTCCTCAGTATCCTTCAGTAAATCACGATTCAAGGGAATTATATTAGTCCTGGACTCCCCTTTTACCCTAACCTCGATCTGAGTAGTCTCACTATCAATCATCTCGAGATCAAGGTCAGAACCGGAGTCGTCACCATCATGCTCAACCTTCCCATCTTCCTGTTTGGCGGGAATCTGGTTTTTCCCTTTGTCAACGCAGGAATCTTCTTGAACTGGCCCAGAAGATGAGGCCTCCCCACACCCGAGACGAGCAGGAGCATCATTAGCTACATTCTCAACCGCCTCGTGAGGTCGAGGGGAAGCAGCAAAGTAAAGTTCTGCCAAGTTAGGCACCTCTAAGGCTACCCTTACATCCCCTTCGGTCGGCGTCACTACGAGGCCGTGATCCACGGCCTCAGGAGAGGTTCTTGATAGATTGATCGCCACATGTATGCCGTCTCCCTCATTTACGACCTTCTTCTTCCTCGGTCTCATCTACGTTGTGCGGAGAAATGTCCTCGTCCTCAATACAGGGAGGAGCCAAGGGAAAAGCGGGCATGAAAGTTGAACTCGGGGCAGAAGTAGAGGGAGAGGCACCCCTCCTCCTCCCAATAGAAGGAGTCGGTGCCACGTTCCTTTTTGCATCCCCCCTGACAGAACCTAGAGGAAGTATAAACAGATTAGCACGATAAAGTAGGCAAGTACAAATGCAACATCGACCAAAAGAATAAATTACCTGTTGAGGGGAGGCCAGTTTGAAATTTTTCCAGAAGCTCGACCAATCACACATCCCTGTAGTACAAGGGAGGATTTGTTTGACCTAGTCAGCGAAATGCATCACCAACTGAAGAGGTCGATCAATAGCTGTAAAACGAGAAGGATTAATCAACAAACTCGGAGCATACGATTATTGAAAAAGGTAAAAGCAAGAATACGAATACTTACGAGTGCGGTTCCAGGATTCAGGGAAATATGTGACATCGGCCATGACGACCTCGATCTTGATAAAGAAGAAGTCGAGCCAAAATTATCGACTACCTTTGATATCCATATTAACTACCAAGCACTTACCACGACACCAGCCAGCTTGGCAAACTTCGACAACATCTTAATCACCTTATATATGTAGGGGTCAAGCTGAGCAGGGCAGACCCGATAAAGGCAACAAATTTCCTCCACCAGCGGAGGAAGAGGGAATGAATAGCCAATGGTGAATAGGTAAGAATAAAGAGCGCAGTACCTAGGACGGTGAGCATGAACTTTATCATTATTAGCAGGTACTAGCTCCACTTGATCGGGGAGGCCATACTTGGCCTTGAGCTCCGCCAAATGCTTGGCCGTCATAGAAGACCGAAAAACCTCAATCATCGCCTCAGGCGACCGTTGAAAATCTGGTTTTGCTTCAGGATTGCGGCAGATAATCTATTCTACTAAAGGGAGAACCTCCTCTGCAATGACGGAAATGGCGTCTCGTCCATGAATGGGGACCACAACAACCAGCAGAGTTGGTTGAGTATCCTCATTAATACCAGAAGTTGAGTTCGACATGACTATGGAGTTTGGCGAAAGTTAGAAGAAGAGAGCTGAGAATTTGGAGAAAAAAGGTATAAGGTGATAAGCAAGGGAAGAAAATTCAAGGAAACCAAATGTAATTATGAGCTACAAACAATGACGGTAAAATTTGATTTTGGGTTTCGAGTTTGGGTGATCATCTCCCTTTTTATAAAGAAAGAATCTCGAAATTGGAGCGAGTCACCATAAATGCAGCCGGAACTGAAACGGCAGAGCCAATGAAAAGGCCACTCGTGTACCAACGCAATGTATCAGGAACATGCGTCATCATGACGAATGACGTCATGACGTCACATCCCTTCAAAGACAAGTTTGTTCTAGAAGTTACTCGGCAAGACCAAGGGTTTGAAACATATGGCCCTCGAAGCGCCACGCCGTTCACCTTTTACAATGACTACGACCGCGGTTATCCATTCATCAAACCCGCCTATGAGGATGACCTCAATAAGCGGAGGGACTAACTGTATGGGCGAAAAACTTCATGTCATATGTTGACTAGGTCAACAGAAATAAAGCCTTTGGAGGCTACCACGTGTCGTCGATAGGACACGATAACCTGATTTCAAAAGGTCGACGTCACGAGAATATGATAGGTCATCGATGAGGTCAAGGTGGTCAGATAAAAGATGAGGATGAGGACGAGCACCCCTCCTCGTGTGCAGTAACGGCTAGTTCCATGATTTATTTTTCCTAGAGAATATTCCTCCGTGTTGTACTATATAAGATTTTGTGGCCCATGTACTCTTATAAATAGGAAGAGATGCATTTATAGAAAGGGGATTGGACATTTTTATAAAGAACAATATTGACATTCTCTAAAAGATTATCTCTTAATCATATATATACAAAGTTTACCTTTTTACTTCTTTATCTATCTTTTCTTCCCCGATCGAAGAAGAATCAGAATATTCAAAGGCTTGTCATTATCTATCATAGTCAGAAGAATCATTGGGAAATTTCACCCTTGTCGGGTGAACCTTATTCCATTATTTACTTAAATGTCATTTATTTCTTTCTTTCATATTCTTGAATCATTTATTACTCCATTATTTCTCCAAGATATTGTTATCCAACAACACACGTGTGGTATTCTTCATAAACACACTAGACCTATCATTTGGATATTAATATTGACTTAGGTTAACCCTTATCACTATAAATCTAATTGTATAAAAACCTAGATCTAAATTTTGGGTCATACAAGAATCTTCAATAATTGCCAATTTGAGTTAACTCATATCCCTGTGATAAAAGAACCTGAAAGACTGAACTATTAGCGAATCGGGAGACAATACAAAACTTATAATTAGAATAAACTTAAATTATTAATCATATTATTATTACATTCATCTCCACATAGAAGTGTTGGAAAAAAAAGCTATCACAGAGGCAGAAGTTGACTATAAACTTCATCTCTCTCTAGACCTCAAAGAGTTTTTTCCAGAGCTGAATTGCACCCTGACAGAAAAGAAAAATAAATTGTCCAGTCGGACTAAGTTCTTCAAGGTTGTCGACGAGCTCGAATGAGTTGGGACGAGTGACTTGTGAGTGTTGGTGAAGCTCGACACTTAGAGCTGCAAGTTAGTGGGTATAAGTTTTGTTTGTTTTGGCTTCATTTAAGTTGCTAGACATATATAAATAGTGGGCTAACATTTTCTAAACTTGATGTTAAAATGTTAAGACACGAAAATTATGACAAAGTTAAAGAGATATTTACAAACTATATTATAATAAATATTTTTATGTATAAAATTTTAATAAATGTATATATATGATATCGGTTTAAATTTTTTATTTTTTTTGTTAATATCAAACCAAACAATTATGATCGGTATTTTTTTTTTGCTCAATGCTAAATCAAATTAAACCTAACCACTAGTCGTGATTTTTTTCGGTTTAATTCAATTTATTGATTTTCTGCAACTTATCGATTTTCGTTTGTGCACCCCAGTTTTGAGATAACCCCTAGAGCAAAAATACCAACGAGCCATCCTGAGGGTTGATTAGAACATAGATCTTTTTGTATCTAGATATTCTAGTATTTCAATATAAATAACAATGAGTTTATAAATTTATTTGTAAAAGTATACAGGCTATTCAATTGCATTTTACCATTTATATCGAAAGAAAAGACGAAATTACAAATAACAATATTTTCTGCTAGTTTACAATATTTTACTTTTTAAAAGTGCATTAAATTATTTTAGAAATTTTACAATGGTTAGTTCACCTTTCTTATCTTGTATTCGAAATAGGTTTAAACATGTGGTCACGCGGGATCAATTAAATACGGTATAATAACAATTAATTTTTAAAGAGTTATGAGCTATATCAGTACAAATAAAATAAGAGACGTAAATATCAATGTTAACTTTTGCATTAAGACGACAAAGAAACACAGTAATCTTTATAATGCATATTTTCACGAAAACTTCTAATGATTGCATAGGGTTTGTTACTCACAGAAGGTGAAGGTTCTTTTACCATAGAGTACTAAAACAATATGCCAACTAAAGCAAAAGGAAATTTCATAACATTGGTATCTTTAATATTAAAAGTGGATGAAATCAAAATCCTTTATATCAAAAGAAACTAACTACAAATTTTCATTTCATATTTTAATAATTTTAGAAGTTGTGACGAACATTGTGTCATGCCCCGACCTCGGGAGCGCGATCGGCGCTCAACCAAGATAACTCGGTCAAGCAAGCCTACTAGATACTTTCTACCCGACCTTGCCCATGAATAGAGTGGAGATGTACTCCATTAATTAAACATCTAAAGGATTTCATAAACAACACCCATTTCATTACCATTATCAACTTTATTTATAATTTTCAAAGTATTACAAGTTTATAAATATAATGAAAAACATGTTTGCCAAATACCAACACTTCTAGTTCAATTCCCAACATCAAACACCACCAACAACCTGTCTACGGAGTCTCTAAGTACAACAGAAAAGTAGTATGGAAGGGTCGGCAACAAGGCCCCGGCTATACCTCAAAACACAAAGTACAACATCAAGTGACATCATTCCCGGAATAGAGTAGGGCTCACCAAAACCTGCTGAATAGGGAATAACTGCTAACGAGGACCAAAGTTGCCCGCTGATAAACCACCTGTATCCATTGAAGATGCAGCACCCCCGACAAAATGGACGTTAGTACATATAGAATAGTACTAGTATGTAAAGCTAAATGTCCTCTTTCAAAATAGAATGCCAATATAAGAAAGGGACAATCATGGAAACAACAAGAAATAATCAATGATATCCAAAGGCTAAGGTAAAATTTAACAATTTTCAAAATATGAAGATAATACGGTAAAGATGATAATCAAAATATGAAGATAATATTATTTTTGTTTGGGAGATCTTTAGCAGCGATATACCTCCGTAAATCTAGCACGGAGTCCGATCACGGCCCGATCGGCTAGGTCATCTCATCTGAAGACATCAATTACAATCTTTACACAAAGCGGCCCTACCACCTCACACCATTTTATGCGGTTGAAGGTGTAATCACAATCACAATATCTGTACATGTTTACCACCGTGAATTTTAACACGGTCCGATCACAGCCCGATCGGCTAGGTCGTCTCATCCAAAGACATCAACCACAATCACAATCATTATCTCAATCACAATCACCACCATGTGTGCGGCATGGCGTCTGATCACAACCCGATCTCACCACAATGTCGTGTGGATCTACATCATCCTTTGCTAGCAATCATCTCATCCCAATTAAGGGGAATAATCTCATCACATTAATTTCATCCCAAATAAGGAGAATAATCACAATGCACTCCTATACCGGCACGTGTAGTTTCGGGTTAGGTTTTTTCAACCTACCCTTTCTCAGTGACTAACGATACTCCCAAAAATATTTTTGAGTTGCATATAAAGGAAACATAAATACAAATGCATTTACCTTATAACTTTTCACACCATTTATAGCCTCATTGGTACTTTCAACCACATACAACATCGTTATCTCATTGGCTCTCTTGGCCATACATATGATTCTTTCATGGCACAATGGCCGAATTTCATATTTCATATTTTTATTTCATTACTTTCAACGATCAACATCATAAACATCGACATATAGAATATTCCGTAAATCACAACTTTAAGTTCATTAGAAATGAAGACTTTAAACATAATGGATTTCTTTCCAAGAAGAGAAGTAAAATGATTGGCAATCGAAGCACGAGTTAAAATCATAGATGAGTAACACATAATTTATTCTTGAAATACTTTTATCAAAAAGGGCAATACACAATTTCAACTCATGAATATGTAAGAACTCAAAACACATTGGAAATACTTATAAAGCATAGCGTTAGTTAAAATAACCATATTTGGGCACGACTTGAGAACATAAGCTTTTAGGCAAATCTATTTTCGAAGTCAATTTAGAACAGTTGAATCAAGGCTCATTTCTTAACCTTTGTCACATTATTTCATTTCATTGGCACCATTGGCCACAAGTATAACTTTCATTATTGGCATGGTAGCCACACTTTACATCTCCAACCCAGTTTTTTCACCTTCCAGTATCTTTATAGGTTATTAACAACAAGGCATTTCAAATCAAGACTTTAGGTACACATATGAGCAATTACGAGTCTTTAGCAAATCGAGTTTTTCTCACACAAATCGGCATCATAACTTTCATTTGAAACACGACTCTAAGCCTTAACATTTTAATACACATATCATTCTTGAACATATTCCCAAAGGATAACATAATGTGGTAGGAGCATTCAGAACACGTTTTGAATACATAACTTTTGACACTTTGTTTACTCGGGATAATCCAATTTATTAGGAACAACTCTGAGCATGGGAATTAGGAATCTGGACCAACCATACTTGAAACTTACGGGAACGCCATGGAATTCAATTCCAAGAGAGAAGTTTTAGCGAACATACCTTGATGGAGCTCTTTAGTGATACTAAAATCTCCCACTGCTCTTACAACTTCAATCTATATCAACATAATTCAATTAACCAATATTAGTAAATATTTCCAGGTTTTAGATTATTTTGGCATTTTATCAAACACGTAGAGTGCATAACATTCAACTACCTCTAGTAATGTTGTTTATTCATCCTACAATCCCTCCTTCCCACCAACAATAGATACTACAACATCCTTCGTCCACTAACTACCTTCTTAGCACCATTATAATCATCAATGAACTCACATCCACCAAATTTTACTAATTTACTCATTACCCAATATCTACAACACCCAATTATCTAGGTTTAGCACTTATGGCTTCCAATCACAATCTCATAACTGTTAGTACTTATGCCTTCCTCATATATTCACTAACAATCCATGCATGTAGGTTTGAGGGTGAAAGATTATCTCTTGTACACCAAATCGTGAAAAACAACTTTTGGGATGTATTGAGATTTTGAGGAAATCCTATAGAATCCAATAAAAACCTTGTTGTAACTAGTGATTGAGAAGTGAAATCATCATAAAAATACACTTAAAAACTTACCTTAGGTGTGTATTGGAAGCCTTGGCCGGATGGGTGATGGAGAAAAGTCCTAGTCTTAAAGAAATGACTTAGCCACTCTCTCTCCCGGGCCTTGGGGGTATTCATAGGGCTCCTACGTGCGCGGCCGCCCACCTGGGCAAGTGACCTCACATTTGGCCTCGCACACAAGGTAGAAACCCCTCTTATATACGTGGTCGTGCATCTGGGCGCGCATATGGCATAGGTATGGTAAAATGGTCATAACTTTCTTTCGAAATATCTAAATGATAAACGGTTTAATGCATTGGAAACTAGACGCAAAGGGATTTAATTTGATAGTTATATCACCACCTAAATCTTTATACTTTGGGAGATGCATGCGTTTAAAGTCGGATCTTAGGCAAATTTATTTGAAACTTTAGACCGTTACATAGCTCCCAACTTGGCTTAGTTCTAGGGATCTCCTTAGACTCTAAAGAACATCCAATACACCTACTACACTTAATATCGTGATCATATACGTTGTTACGGTTCTTAACCCCTCATGGAAGGCAAGACGACATTTAAGCAACTTGCAAGCATGCTTATGGCCTCGGACTAATAAGAAACTTGAGGGGCCTCACATCCTCCCCCGCTTAAGATAATTCATCTTCTAATGAGGGTCAAAATCCGCCCTTAGCATCTAATGTGACCCAATTATTACTTTATACACCGGTAGTCCCAAATTTTGACTAACTCTCTAAATTTCCAAAATTTTTGCTAGAGTCACCCTTGTAATTGGGCTTATCCACCTTCCAGAGAATCCCAAAACCACCCTAACAACACATCCATAACTCAACAAAGCATCACAATATATATTAACAACACTAATCTCATCATTAAAGGCATTACATTAAAAGGAGCGATACCTTGACATGAACTGTACATATTTTAAGTCATAACACATAGAAAGTACCTTTCGAACCACAACCATTTGGCTATACAAACAAGTGAGAATATCTTCTTTCCTCAACACTCCCGGCCTTCGAGGTGACCTCCTTGACTCAAAGACTTGGCCATAACACTTTGGCGGAGGCAATCACAACTTCCGAATCTGTCTAACAAGGATGACAATTAGGTACCTCTCATAAGCCAATTACCCATTAACTTCACCTTCCATAGCTTCCACCGGACTAATAGACAAATGATTCCTGACTACCTTCTCGGACATAGACACATGAAACACCGGGTGCGTGGAGAACAACGATGGGGACATCTAACGCATAGCTCATCCAATTTCCCTCAAGATTCCATAAGGCCCAATGTGTACTACACCTACTTTACTTTTATTAACAATTCACAAAATATATTTATGGATAAAGTCTTGAGAATAACCTGTTCACTTTCTTCAACTCTAAATCGAATATCCAAATTAAACCCTCGGCAACCTTTAACCATTATTCTATGATGTGCTAGAATGAATGCAACCACAGAGTTCTTACCAATATATTTGATAATGGATTGATGCTTCTTCTTTGACATGCTGAACCTATTACTCTTGGTAGATTTAATACAAAGAGGAACAACGGGGTTCGAGATGGAGCTGGAATTGTTCAAGAATTCATCAATGTGCCGAGCAAGGCATTTTAGGAGGTTATGCCCTAAGAGATAGGAAGGTTACTACCAATAGAGCTTACATGGTTAATCATTGTGATGACATCATCGATTCGACAAATGGGACATAGAGTTAATTAGTACACATTGATAACATAGGAACCATGTACATAATCCCGAGATGCAAAAGAAGTGAGTCATGTTAGACATGTGACATATGGGAGGCATGATCGGGAGGATAAAGGCATTAGCATCAATTATTCTTGGAAGACTATGAGTTATTAAAGGGACAATGACAATTGTTTCATTCCATATGTGCCTTGTTCGGCAATAGTAAGCCTCAAGGAGAAATAGCTAAGTACGTGACACCAATCGTCTCTTGGAGTTTAGGAAAAATCAGTTTAACTCAAAATGAGTATATTCTGGCACCTTGAATGTGATCTGGGTTTCAAAATACATGAAATTGCATTACACTTTTAACATTAACTGACACAAGGAATCTATGCCACAAGCCTATGAGGTTGAACACTTGTGAGATTATTATCATTCTGACAGTTCAACCATTCCCGATAGTTGATCCTATATGAGAGGACTAGAGATACGACAAACTTATCTTTCAAATCGATATGCTCATTATATGTGCCAAAATATGAAACATCTAATTTCAACCTTTCACGAGTGAAACCACGTACTTAGGACATCATAATATTGGGGTTAAATTATGCATTCGGTCTTTACAGAGAGCCTATTAAGGATCCCTATGATAAAGGAAGTGTTACAGCAACACATGGAAGGACGCGATCTCTCATGGTTATCCAACAAGTATCAGGAAACTAGCACAATGAATTTACTAACTAAGGAACACAGTCAGAACACATTATAGAGGTATAAGGAAAAAATGAACACTTGTTGTGAGCCAAATATGCTTCTGCTACAATAACTCTCAAGCCGAAATACCAGGCCACGTCATGGGCGACTACAATTCTAGGAACAAGGTGAGTTACTTACTGCGGAATGATCTAAATGGACATGAAAGTTATACCGAGTTGGGCAAATAGAAGATCTTTCTATGATGAATTTGTGAGGATCTCAAATTTCGGAAATACCTTATGCGGACAATTGACTCTTTGATCGACAAGCACGCATAGGATAGGTGCTGAGATGTGATCTTATGTTACCAAACATTGAAAAGGGTTTATGATAATATTCACAAAGGAGTATAGTGACTGTTCAAACCATATGAGCCACATATACCGGAGAGAGAAAGAGTGGCTCAAGAAGGATCTCAACACTAGGCTATTTTACATTGGATTTGATACCACATAGGTAAACTTTATGTCGGTTCATGCATAAGCACAAGTGAGAAGATGTTATCCATTCGAATCATTTTTTTTTTGAGAAATTCATCAGGTATAGTCCCTTGTTGAGAATTTAGGGAAGCAAGTGGGAAGTATTAGCCTAGGGTTATAACTCAATTCAAGAAAATAATTATAGAGCTCAATCCAATAAGAAGTTGTAAATAAGAGAATTTCTGATAAAATGGCTTCACGAATAATGCGTCTCGTTCAAAGAGTAGGTACATGCAATGTTTTGTGATTCAACGTCTTGTTAAGACTGTGTTTGTGAAGGCTCTTCAATATGGATGTACACATACAACAAGGAAACATTATGCGATGTTCATAATGATGTACTAAGGAGTGACTTACTTGGTGACTTTAGGTCGACATGGCAGTACCTTAATTGATGCCCCTTGACTCCACATCCATTACATACATTGGTACCATAGTGACATACCCCACAATGACATCTCCTACACTTCACGCAACGGGGATGAGGTCCTCACTAAACTGACTCGCCCCACTGACATGATATTTACCCTTTTTACATACATCATAAGCATCACCCTTATCCTTCCTCCAATCCTTCACCGTATGAGTAACAATCTCTATACCGGTGCTGTGTGGGCCTTTGGAATTTCCCAAGCCTACACCCTTAACATTCTCCCGAGCATACTCACAACACGACGCAAAATGTTACTTCCCGCATACCAGGCAGACCGGAATAGGTGTACCCAACCTAGGGCATTTGTTCTTCTTGCACCCCTTATTCCCACAACCATAACATATTTTAAGAGTCATCCAACATAAATCTAAGTGGCACTTCTTACAACTCAAGAATTCCGGCTTATTGGTGCCAACGATCCTCCCTCGTTTCTTAGGTGTTCTCACCACCTGATATGATGGCGTAGTGACATTAATAGGAACAAGGACACTTTCCCTAGCAACTGGTTCTTTCAATCCCTCATCGCTTCCTCGAACTTGTGCGTTACTCGTTTAGAAAATGAGACATGTCGAGGAAATTAGCTTCCTATCTTGAGCTCTATCGCACGATATGGAGTACCAAAGAAGGGTGTTATTCCTAAATGCCCAAGTAGCCTCCTAATTATAGAAGTGGTCGACAACTCACCGATAAGAAAGACTCTACTAGACACGGCTCTGAGATATCCTAGGACACTTTAAAACCTAAGGCTCTGATACCAAGTTTGTCATGCCTCGACCTCGGGGAGCGCGACCGACGCTCAACCAAGATAACTCGGTCAGGCAAGCGTGCTAGATACTTTCTACCCGACCTTGCCCATGAATAGAGTGGAGATGTACTCTATTAATTAAACATCGAAAGGATTTCATAAACAACACCCATTTCATTACCATTAACAACTTCATTTATAATTTCCAAAGTATTACGAGTTTATAGATATAATGAAAAACATGTTTGCCAAATACCAACATTTCTAGTTCAATTCCCAACATCAAACACCACCTACAACCTGTCTACGGAGTCTCTAAGTACAACAGAAAAGTAGTATGGAAGGGTCGGCAACAAGGCCCCGACTATACCTCAAAACACAAAGTACAACATCAAGTGACATCATTCCCGGAATAGAGTAGGGCTCACCAAAACCTGCTGAATAGGGAATAACTGCTAATGAGGACCAAAGCTGCCCGCTGATGAACCACCTGCATCCATTGAAGATGCAGTGCCCCCGACAAAAGGGACGTTAGTACATATGGAATAATACTAGTATGTAAAGGTAAATGTCCTGTTTCAAAATAAAATGCCAATATAAGAAAGGGACAACCATGGAAACAACAATCAATGATATCCAAAGGCCAAGTTAAACCAGAACAATTTTCAAAATACGAATATAATATGGTGAAGATGATAATCAAAATATGAAAATAATATTATTTTTGGTTTGGAAATCTTTAGCACCGATATACCACTGTCAATCTAGCATGGAGTCCTATCACGGCCTGATTGGCTAGGCCGTCTCATCCAAAGACATCAACCACAATCTCTACACAAAGCGGCCTTACCGCCTTACCCTTTTTTATGCGGGTGGAGGTGTAATCACAATCACAATATCTGTACAGGTATACCACCGTGAATTTAGCACAGTCTGATCACAGCACAATCGGCTTGGCCGTCTCATCCGAAGACATCAACCATAATAACAATCATTATCTCAATCACAATTCTCAAGCACAATCACTGCCATGTGTGCGGCATGGTGTCCGATCACGGACCGATCGGCTAGGCCGTCTCACCACAATACCATGTGGATCAACATCATCATTCGCTAGTAATTATCTCATCCCAATTAAGGGAAATAATCTCATCACATCAATCACATCCCAAATAAGGGGAATAATCACAATGCACTCCTACACCGGCACGTTTTCGGGGTTAGGTTTTCAACTTACCCTTCCTCGGTGACTAACGATACTCCCAAAAATATTTTTGAGTTACATACAAAGGAAACATCAATACAAATGCATTTATCTCATAACCTTTTATATCATTTATAGCCTTATTGGTACTTTCAACCACTTACAACATCATTATATCATTGGCTCTCTTGGCCATACATATGATTCTTTTTTCATGGTACAATGGCCGTATTTCATATTTCATATTTTTATTTTATTATTTTCAGGGATCATCATCATAAACATCAACATATAGAATATTCCGAAAATCAAAACTTTAAGTTTATTAGAAATGAAGACTTTAAACACAATTTCTTTCTAAGAAGTGGAGTAAAATGATTGACAATTGAAGCACGAGTTAAAATCATAGCCGAGTAACACACCATTTATTCTTGAAATAATTTTTCCAAAAAGGGCAATACACAATTTCAACTCATGAATTTGTAAGAACTCAAAACACATTGGAAATACTTACGAAGCATAACATTAGTTAAAATAGCCCCATTTGGACACGACTTGAGTACATAAGCTTTTATGAAAATCTATTTCCGAAGTCAATTTGGAACAGTTGAATCAAGGCTCATTTCTTAACTTTTGTCACATCATTTCATTTCATTGGCACCATTGGCCACAAGTATAACTTTTATTATTGGCACGGTGGCCACACTTTACATCTCCATCCCACTTATTTTACCTTCCAATATCTTTATAGGTTATTAACATCAAGGCATTTCAAATCAAGGCTTTAGGTACACATATGAGCAATTACGAGTCTTTAGCAAATCGAGTTTTTCTCACACAGTTCGGCATCATAACTTTTATTTGAAATACGACTCTAAGCCTTAACATTTTAATACACATATCATTCTTCAATAAATTCCCAAAGGATAACATAATGTTGTAGGAGCATTCAGAACACGTTTTGAATACATAACTTTTGACACTTTGTTTACTCGAGATAATCGAATTTATTAGGAACAACTCGGAGCACGGGAATTAGGAATCTGGACCAACCATACTTGAAACTTACGGGAACATTATGGAATTCAATTCCAAGAGAGACGTTTTAGCGAACATACTTTGATGGAGCTCTTTAGTGATACTAAAACCTCCCACTGCTCTTACAACTTCAATCTATATCAACATAATTCAATTAGCCAATATTAGTAAATATTTCCAGGTTTTAGATTATTTTGGCATTTTATCAAACACGTAGAGTGCATAGTATTCAACTACCTCTAGTAATGGTGTTTATTCATCCTACAATCCCTCCTTCACACCAACAATAGATACTACAACATCCTTCGTTCACTAATTACCTTCTTAATACCATTATAATCATCAATGAACTCACATCCACCAAATTTTACTAATTTACTCATTACCCAATATCTACAACACCCAATTATCTAGGTTTAGCACTTATGGCTTCCAATCACAATCTCATAACTGTTAGTACTTATGCCTTCCTCATATATTCACTAACAATCCATGCATGTAGGTTTGAGGGTGAAAGATTAATTCTTGTACACCAAATCGTGAAAAACAACTTTTGGGATGTATTGAGATTTTGAGGAAATCCTATAGAATCCAATCAAAACCTTGTTGTAACTAGTGATTGAGAAGTAAAATCATCATAAAAATATACTTAAAAACTTACCTTAGGTGTGTATTGGAAGCCTTGGCCGGATGGGTGATGGAGAAAAAGTCCTAGTCTTAAAGAAATGACTTAGCCACTCTCTCTCCCGGGCCTTGGGGGGTATTCATAGGGCTCCTACGTGCGCGGCCGCCCACCTGGGCAAGTGACCGTGCATCTGGCCGCGCACACAAGGTAGAAACCCCTCTTATATACGCGATCGCGCATCTGGGCGCGCATATGGCATATGTCTGGTAAAATGGTCATTACTTTCTTTATGACAAACGGTTTGATGCGTTGGAAATTAGACCCACAGAGCTTTAATTTGATAGGTATATCACCACCTAAGTCTTTATACTTTGGGGGTTGCATGTGTGTGAATTTGGGTCTTGTGCAAATTTATTTGAAACTTTAGCCCATTGCATAGCTCCCAACTTGGCTTAGTTCTAGGGATCTCCTTAGACGCTAAACAACATCTAATACATCTACTACACTTAATATCATGATCATATAAGGTTTTACAGTCCGTAACCCCTCGTGGAAGGCAAGACGACACTTAAGCGACTTGCGAGCGTGCTTATGGTCTCGGACTAATAGGAAACTTGAGGGGCCTCACACATTGTTTCTGAAATTCTGCGAATCGCGAGATCATCTCTACAAGCTCTCGAACACATAAAGTGTCACTTGGTTTCTTGAATTTATTCTACACTATTGATAAGTTTTTTTTATCATACAAATTTGCTTTAAGTGCCTTTACTTCAATGTCATCACCGTGAAGTCGCGTTACTTTGATCTCCCCTTTGAGTTGTTCTATCTCTAGTTCTAGCTATTGTTTCTATTAAAGTCTTCTAAAAATCGTTAGTCTTCCTCTAAAAACTTTTTACTTTTCCTTCGATAACAGCATCCTATTTCAATGGAAGTTTAAATACATTATGACAGAAAATACATAATATTTTTAGGATACAAATCTTGCGTTTAAGATACAAATCTTCAATTCTTCAACTTTTCGAAAAATATTAATCAAGGTATTCTGATTTAGTTTATGTCGAAACTCGTATAAATAATGCATATTAGTTGTTTTGAATGTGTTCCATGTTGTTTTGTGATTTTTTGCGAATAAACTGGTATGTTATTTTTATTCGAACTAATATATTAGTGTTCTAAAAAAATATGTAAAAATTGAGAAATCATTATTATTTGTTAATAAAAATGCTAATAAATTACTTTTACTATTTTATATGTATTTTCATGAATGTTTTTGTGATTAAAATATATTTGTTATTTTTATCTAGTTTAGATTATTTATTTGCTTAAAGACTAGTAATATAGTGCCCTTTTAGCGTAGTAAAATGTAGAGCCTTTTAGCGTAGTATCCCTGTTGTTTAAGTATCTCTTATACTGATAGATCAAAGACAAACTCTGTCCAATTTACAAAAGTTAATTATTTAATTTACAAAAAAACATATAAAATTATAAAACTAACATGTAAAAATAATAAAACTAACACATACAAGAATTCAGGATAGTTTGGTGCTACTGGACCTCAAATATCGAGCCTGGAACCCATATATGAATACTTTGACCAATTAAATATTGTATAATTATAAAAAATAATTATTTAATTTACAAAACAAACATACAAAATTATGAAACTAACATGTAAAATAATAAAATTGACACATACAAGAATTCATGATAGCTTGGTGCTACCGGATCTCAAATATCGAGCCTAGAACCCATATGTTAATACTCTGTCTAATTAAATATTGTATAATTATAAAAATTAATTATTTAATTTACAGAACAAACATACAAAATTATGAAACTAACATGTAAAATAATAAAATTGACACATACAAGAATTCAGGATAGCTTGGTGCTACTGGGCCTCAAATATCGAGCATGGAACCCATAAATATATACTCTGTAAGTTAAATATTGTATAACTATAAAAATTAATTATTTAATTTACAGAACAAACATACAAAATTATGAAACTAACATGTAAAATAATAAAATTGACACATACAAGAATTCAGGATAGCTTGGTGCTACTGGGCCTCAAATATCGAGCATGGAACCCATAAATATATACTCTGTAAGTTAAATATTGTATAACTATAAAAATTAATTATTTAATTTACAGAACAAACATACAAAATTATGAAACTAACATGTAAAATAATAAAATTGACACATACAAGAATTCAGGATAGCTTGGTGCTACTGGGCCTCAAATATCGAGCATGGAACCCATAAATATATACTCTGTAAGTTAAATATTGTATAACTATAAAAATTAATTATTTAATTTACAGAACAAACATATAATTAATGTTGTTTAATTTACAGTAGACGACATGGATGTGCCGCTTATGTATCTCGGACCTTTCTACGATGAGCTATTAGTGTTACGGGGCGATCATACCGCCCACGTATGGGAGGTAGAGTTACTGGCCCAGGCGTGATGTGATGCGCCTCAGGCCATCGGCGGGATGGGATGCGCCTTAGGCGAGCGGCTGCATTGAAGCTCACAGGCTGTGGAACACATTAATTTTTTTTTTGTATTTGATGTAAATATTAATTTATGTAAATAATAGCAACAATTTTTATTGCTTTCGTTATATGAGCATTATGTATATATTTCCCGGGTTCTTCGTTATTTTGATGCTGCAACACAAACACAAACACAACAACTTAACATAATTTAAATTCGGCACACATAATAAAAATACATGACATGGAAAGCATAAAGATAAAATACAACACTCAACACATACATTGGTTTGTTTAATCAACTATTCTCTTCTTCAACCACTCAAATTGATCCAACAACTTTTTTTTTCTTCTTCCACCTCTTTTAGTATCTCCTTCAATGCTGCAATTTCTCGTTTATACATAACCTCATCACGTTCGTATCTTTTGTTCAAATCATGAATGTATAAAATTTGTTTGTAGTATTCCTGCTTACAGGGTTCATCAATCCATACCTCAAAAATTGCAAAAAGGCTCGTTGGGAATCCTATAAAACTTGTTCACACACATCCAGTATCGACGCCCAACTTCACCATCTTTCCAACAGTCCGCCATCATACATTGTTTGCCGCACTGGCACCTTGGTACATAAAGGCGTTCAGACATTTGTTAAAGAAAAAAAAAAGCCCTGCTTTTATGGAGAGTTTTGCTATTGGTTATTGTTAAGCACAGAAAATAATTAGAATGCGCCCGTTATTTATAGGCAAGACAACACACATAACGTAGTATTTAACCGTGCTATGCTAACACATAACGTAGTATTTAACCGCGCTATGCTTTGCGTGTTAAAGATTCTTTCGGATACAAAATAGCTTTTTCGCAGGCGGGCAACTTTTCAGTTTGACAAGACAACACACATTACATAGTATTTAACCGCGCTATGCTTCGCGTGTTAAAGATTCTTTCAGATACAAAATAGCTTTTTCGTAGGCGGGCGGTTTTTCAGTTCGACAAGACAACACACATAACGTAGTATTTAACCGCGCTATGCTAACACATAATGTAGTATTTAACCGCGCTATATATATTCACATATTTATCAAAAATCTTCCTCCTCTAACAGTGTAGTTTTCTAATAATAATTTTAGCGTGAAATTCGAAGGTTTACTAAAAATATTTCCATTTTTTAATCCAATACTATTTTTGATTACATGAACGGGAGGGAGAAATTCATAAATTTACTCAACTGAAAAATGGACAATTATAAATAAGATTTAACAATAATGGAAACATAATTTTATTTGATACATCTTGCAACATAAACAAGTACATACACTTATTACAACTACATTACGAAAACCAGCTACTACGCGTATCCTTGATAGTTGGGCACATTAGAAGAACTCCCACCAGGAGATGGATTACCACCGCCACCCAAACTAGCCGAAAGACATTTTTGATGGTCATTTCCTGTTTGCGAGCATATACCATATTTTCGCGCATAAACGGTATCGCTAACATCTATTTGGTTCCGCATACACGTTCTTTTCTGCACCTGTATTCGACGCAAAAACTCCTTGTTACACACCATTTTAAATGGTTCCGGCGGCTAATAATGCTCAGCACCCACTGGCTGCAACTTCCCACTATAGGTGTTTAAGTATGCAACAACACTATATTGTTTATCAACATAGTTGGTTGGCCCTAAACCAACATGTTGAAAGCACCTGATAGAATGTGAGCACGGCATGTGGTAGATGGACCATTTCCCACAAGAGCATAACCTTGTAGATTCATTTATGGTATGTACATTATTCCCCCAGTTTTGATGGATAGCGATGCAAACTTCAAAAATATTTCTGTCCTGATCATACTGTAAAAATGAATGCCAATGTGCTCGCCTCCTGTATTTATCAAATCTCTTCATCGACAGTGGCATAAATTCAACACCCATTTCCATCAATAACGTTGTAGTTGTAGCCCTTTCAACAAACCTCTCCGCCATTTGCTTGAACGACATGCGCACCATGGCAGTGACAAGCAATCATCTTGACGACTTTAATAACCCGTTGAAAGACTTTGACACATTTGTAGTCAAAATTCCCCATCTTCTTCCATCATCCGCATGCAAAGTCCACTTGTCAAGCTCATGTCACATCAACCAAGGATAGGCTCTCTCATCTTCCTGCCTGATAGATTCCACGTGCCTCCGGAATTTATGCTCTTGGTGGTCTGTTGCTGCCATCCACATCAAATCATGCAGATCCTTGTTGGGATGTCCCTTCTGGAAATGGACTTTCAGATGCCTCACACAATAACGGTGGAAGGCATAAGGTTCTTGCCATGTAGGCAAATTCTCTACAGAACTTAAGATACCACCATGCCGATCAGATATTAGACAAATACCGAAATGCTGTTTGACAACGTGCTCTTTCAAATGGTTCAAAAACAGCGTCCATGTCTCTTGGCTTTCATTGGCACAAATAAAAAAAGCTAGAGGAAATATTTGTCCATTAGTATCTACTGCAACAGTGATCAACAACTTGATATCATACTTTCCATAGACATGAGTGCCATCTATGGATATTACCGGCCGGTAATGCAAAAAACCATCAATTGCTGGTTTAAATGCCCAGAACACTTAATTGAATATATATTCTGGTCTTCCCAGACTCCGCTCAAGCTTCCATTCAACAACCGTCCCGGTGTTAAAGTGTTGCAGTGCGGCCATATACCTGGGTAGGCTGCAAATGACTTATCCAGTTACCACAAACAATTTCAAACGCACGTTTGCGCCCGAGAAATGTCTTTCTTTTGGTAATGGTATGGCCATATACCTGGTCAGCTACTTTAATGCACTCTTTGATTTTATACCTTATGGACGCTTCAAGGTGTGGAATAAGGACAAGAGAAATCAAGTCAATATCCAAGTTGTAGTGATTCCCGTTGAATGTGTCCATTTCACATCTGTGGGTAGGAATATATTTACCCACTTTCCACAGACCTGTGTTCTTCTTGCTCGCACGCAGCATCCAATGACAACCCATAAACCATTTGCGGCAAACAATCTTGTATACATCCGGACTTGACTCCCGTACCGTCATCTCACGACACTCTTTTACGCTGTACATTTTCGCTGCCCTGCTTAGGCGCGCTTTATCAGGAAAAAGCATGCTCTTTGCCAGCACCGTTGGTGTAGAATCATCCCACATTGCTGTCCGAATTTCATCAAAATCCCTTGTGAGAGCATCCACATCCGGCATACTTGGCACATGATCAAGGTAGGGAATCTTCCTTGAATGAAACAATACTTGGGACTCGTACACTCTTAGTCTAACGGGGGGTGGAGCATACTCCGTTATCAAATCAGGTCCTTCATTCTCTTCCTCCTCATCACCATCCTCACGAGGGAAGGGTGTGTCATCCCCGGAATCATCGGGCATTGTTGTCATAATCACTGTTCTCTTCCTCACTCTGTGCATCTGCCAGATCCCGATTTAATATGTCGTCTTCGGGCAATTGAGTCAGGACAGGTGGTTCAACTTGCTCGTTTTCACTGCACAAACAACAAAATAATAAGCTACTCAAATTAATAAATACTTTCCATATAGCCGTATCACTTCACTTACAAGTCGTAATGTGTTAACATTCCTTGATGGACATTATCCTGTTGGTGATGACTCCCGGATGGACCACCATGATCCAACACACCAGAACTACGCATATTCCAACTGGGCGTGGGTTTATAACTTGTAAAAGTCATATCTGGCCAGTACCCCTGTAGAATATATGAGTGTTAATACAAATTCAATACAACAAAAATATACATCGTAACACTAAGGAAAATTGAAGTTTACAGTGAGTCTTGTGGATTATGTAAAGCAGCAGAGAAATTATTTCCTCGCTCCTCATTCGCCTATGGTGATAAGTTTAAATTAGGCCAAACTCTTTCAGCCAGAACCTGTCCGGTAAAAACTGCTCCAGAATAACCACCCGACGACTGAGGATTATCCCTACTATACTCAACCTCATTATTGCGAACGTCTTCGACCTTGACGTACATTTCCAACATTTTTATCATAAGAAATTCCCGGTATTCATCCGGAGTCCTCAAAAAATTCCTAAAAGTTTCATCATCATTGATGTTAAACTCAGCGTAACAAGCAACCCCTTGCAGAGTGACGAAATATAGATATCTTCCGGTTACTTTAAGGTTCATCGAACGTTTCCTCATACTCATTTTTTTACATAACAACGATACCAATGTATCGTACTCCATTGTAAGTGGAAACTTAACATGACAGTATGGAGATAAACTATAGCTCATAGTGTTATTCGCCACCACAACCTCACCCCCCCCAAATATAATGAAACCCTTACTTTTTGCTCTTCAGATATTATGAAAAAATTCTTGAGAATTTAACAAGAAGAAAAATTTTAATAGAAGTTACGAATATTTTTGAATGGATTTTTATAAAATCCTAACGCCTTTAAATAAGGCAATGCCTAGCTCGGGGGGCTGAACGTTTTTAGGTATAGCGCTATTTTAAAGGGCACTATACCCATTTGAATTATTGTTATGTCAGTTAAATGCAGGAGACTTATTGGTGGGCTTACAAAACAGTTATAGCGCTCTTTAAAAAAGTGCTATACATATAACGCCTTTAATAACAACGTTATAGATGTATAGCGCTTTTTTAAAGAGTGCTATACCTTAACGTCCAAAACGTCCGTTAATGTATAGAGCTCTTTAAAAGAGCATTATACATACATAAGTCACTCTTTTTTTTACACTTATTTTCGTCCTACATGGCAAAAAGAACCACATTTAGGTTCTGGACTCCATCGGCAAACGACGTGAGGCCGACTTTCGAGGGCTTTCGGAAGAGAGAAATGCCCTCAAACTTCTTAATGGGCAAAAAGAGAAAGAGATCAAAGATCTCCGAGCTGAGTTGGCCAAGGCATAACAAGATCAGACCGACTTGACCAAGTAGGTAATGATAATCTTAAAACTCATGAGCTCGATTCGGGAACGGTGACTAATATTTCGATCTCATAGCTACAGCAGAAGCTTGAGGTGATCGGGCTACATCGTAAGGAGGTCGATACGATAAGGGCGGAGACCTTGGGGTGGAAAGAAGGCATGGACCGCCTCGCTGCAGAAAAAGAGACTGTTCAAGACCAATTATCATCTACCGAAAGTCAACTTCAGGGCATGAAGGAGAAGAGCTCGATCAAGCAAGAAAAATAGAGGAGCTCGAGGCTCGGTTGGCTTCCGAACTTACCAAGGCCAAATCTGAAGCCGAAAAAGCAAAGGTCGAGGCAGATGCATTCGTGGCCGTCTATCGGGCCGATGCTGAAGCCGCTCAAATACAAGCAAAAAAGGCAGCCGAGATCGCTCAAACTCAAGCATATTGGGTCACTGAACTCGCCAAATGCCAATCTCGGAGGGAAACCCTCGAGGAGATCCATGCTCGAGGTTTTGATCTTACCGAAGAGATAAAAAAGGTTAAAGAGCTTGAAGCCGATGCCGGAGCATTGGCTTCCATGATGATGATGATGATAATGATGATGGGAGCGGGAGTGGGTTTGAGAGAGGGGAGGATCCCGATGGAGAAGAGACTGCCCCCAGAGATAACCAGGAAACTTAGATGTTTTCAATTTTGATAAAAAATTGTAGGGTCCTGACCGGATGTTGTAAATACTCTTATATATATATATATTTTCCTTTCCCGACTTGTCTCTGTTTTATTCTCTGCCTTGTGAAGATTTTGTTTCATTCATGCCATATGAAAGTTTTCATAAGTTCAAGGCCTTAGGAAATTTGATCGAAGTCGGACCTTGTAGCCTTTATAACCGAGCGAGCATTTGTTCGAACTTGAAATAAAAAGCAGCCCTTAGGATTAATAGTCGAGTGTATTTGGTTTCTCGACCTCAAAGTAAAAGTAGCCTTTAGGCTTTATAGTAGAGTGAGTGATTGCTCTTACTCGAAGTAAGAGTAGCCCTTAGGCTTAGCAGTCGAATGAGTGTTAACTCAAACTCGAAGTAATGTGGCCCGTCGGCTTTACGGTTGAGTGAGAGTTTTGCTCGAACTCGAAGTGATGTATCCCGTAGGCTCAATAATCGAGTGAGTGATTTCTCGAACTCGAAGTAATGTAGCCCGTAGGCTTAATGGTCGAGTGAGTGCTTGCTCGAACTCGACGAGTAGCCCTTAGGCTTAATAGTCGAGTGAGTGTTTTCTCGAACTCGAAGTAATGTAGCCCATAGACTTTATGGTCGAGTGAGTACTTGCTCGAACTTGACGTAAGAGTAGCCCTTAGGCTTAATGGTCGAGTGAGTGATTTCTCCAACTCGAAGTAATGTAGCCCGTAGTCTTTATGGTCGAGTGAGTGCCTGCTCGAACTCGACGTAAGAGTAGCCCTTAGGCTTAATGGTCGAGTGAGTGATTGCTCAAACTCGAAGTAATGGTAGCCCTTAGGCTTAATAGTCGAGCGAGTGATTTCTTGAACTCGGAGTAATGTAGCCCGTAGGCTTTATGGTCGAGTGAGTGCTTGCTCGAACTCGCCGTAAGAGTAGCCCTTAGGCTTAATGGTCGAGTGAGTGATTGCTCGAACTCGAAGTAATAGTAGACCTTAGTCTTAATAGTCGAGTGAGTGATTGCTCGAACTCTAAGTAATGTAGCCCGTAGGCTTTATGGTAGAGTGAGTGTTCGCTCGGACTTGAAAAGATGTAGCCCTTAGGCTTAATAGTCGAGTGAGTGATTGCTCAAACTCGAAGTAATGTAGCCCGTAGGCTTTATGGTCGAGTGAGTGCTTGCTCGAAATCGCCGTCAGGGTAGCCCTTACGCTTAATAGTCGAGTGAGTGATTGCTCGAACCCGAAGTAATAGTAGCCCTTAGGCTTAATAGTCGAGTGAGTGATTGATCGAACTCGAAGTAATGTAGCCCGTAGGCTTTATGGTCGAGTCAGTGCTTGCTCGGACTCGAAGTGATGTAGCCTGTAGGATTAATAGTCGAGTGAGTGATTGATCAAACTCGAAGTAATGTAGCCCGTAGGCTTATTTGGGGTTTGATCTCGTCATTTTTTCGGTTGGCAGTCCCAGTTTATGGATAATAGATCGCGAAATAGAGGATGGATTCTAAGATATAAGATATCAGTAAAGAAGAAAATTCTCTTTATGTCATTATACATGTGTTTATGTTTTGTACCGGGGATCGAGCAAACTACATGAGCATGGTTCGTTTTGACCATTTGGCTCTTACAAATTTTTCTATCGAAACCCTGTTGTCATGAAGTAACTTGCATCGAACTTGATATATTCGAGGGTAATGCCCCCCAGTATTCGAGGTTGATTGTAAAGAGGCCTCGGATACTGTTGAATTGTTCTAAGTTAGCACGATCAATGGTTGCCTCATTAAAAACCTTGCCGAAAAAACCATTTGGGACAAAACCGGTCTAAGGAATAAAGAGTGCAACTCGTCCTTTCAGGCCTAAGGCTTCGAGTTGAATAATCCATCCTTGTTTCTCATCGAACACATGCAAGGGTTAATTTCGAAATATAAATGAACATATGATGGTCGTACCTTAACAATAGTATCATTTTAGGTGCGACACATTCCAATTGATTGGTAGTTGTTTGCCGTTTATTACATCGAGCTTATAGGATCCTTTTTCCGATGATTTTGAGAACCTAATACGGTCATTCCCAATTCGGACCCAGTTTTCCTTCATTTGAATTTCGTGTGTTGAGGGTGACTTTCCTTAGCACTAAATCCCTGATTTTAAAATATCGAATAATGGTTCTTCGATTATAATACCTTTCGATCCACTATTTTAGGACGGCTAATCGGACGAGAGCCACTTCTCTTTTTTCGTCCAATAATTCTAGGTTTGTGTTCATCGTCTTGTTATTTGACTCATCTGTTGCATATCGAAACCTGATGCCAAGTTCTCCGACATCAACCAGGATAAGAGTTTCGACGCCATAAACCAACGAGAATGGTGTCGCTCCGGTACTCGATTTTGATGTTGTGCGGTATGCCCATAGAACTTCGGGTAGTATTTATCTCTATTTTCCTTTAGCGTTGGTTAATCTTTTCTTTAGATTTTGGATGATGGTTTTGTTGGTCGATTTAGCCTGTCCGTTCCTGCTGGGATGATAAGGTGTTGTTAGGATCCTTTTGATTTTGTGGTCTTCGAGAAATTTAGTTACTTTGCTTCCGATGAATTGCTTTCCATTATCACATACAATCTCGGATGGCATTCCGAACCGACATATGATGTGGTCCCAAATGAAGTCTATCACCTCCTTTTCTCTGACTTTCTCAAAAGCCTGTGCTTCACCCCATTTAGAGAAATAATCAGTCATAAACAAAATAAACTGAGCCTTACCTGGGGCTGATGGGAGGGGGCAGACGATGTCTATTCCCCATTTCATGAAAGGCCAAGGAGATAGGACCGAGTGGAGAAGCTCCCCGGGTTGATGAATCATGGGCGCCTGTCTTTGACATTTGTCACATTTTTGAACGAACTCCCTTGCATCTTTGTACATATCGATCCAATAATATCCTGCTCTGATTATTTTGTGGACCAATGAATCAGCACCTGAATGATTCTCACAAGTGCCCTCGTGAATCTCACGTAGGATGTAGTCGGTATCTCCCGGTCCCAAACATATTGCCATTGGATAGGGTGAACTGTGCAACTTTTGTGCGTAGAGCTCTCGATTCCTTTGGATCCGATGGAAGTTTTCTGTTCTCGAAGTACTCTATATATTTGTTTCTCCAATCCCAGGTTAGACTTGTGGAGTTTATCTCGGCATGACCTTCTTCGATTACCGATTTCATGAGTTTTACGACAGTTCCTGAGTTGAGTTCGTCATCCTCGACCGAGAAACCTAAGTTTGCAAGAGCGTTGGCCTCACTGTTCTGCTCTCGAAGTATATGTTGCAAAGTTCATTCTTTGAATCGATGTACAGTCACTTGTAATTTATCCAAGTACCTCTGTATTCAATTTTCTCGAACTTCAAAAGTCCCATTGACTTGATTTACTACGAGGAGGGAATCACATTTAGCCTCCACGACCTCGGCCCCCAAACTTCTGGCTAGTTCGAGACCTACAATCACGGCCTCATACTCGGCCTCATTGTTAGTCAATTTTGTAGTTTTAATAAACTGTCTAACTACATTACCTGTGGGCGATATCAGAACGATGCCCAGTCCTGACCCCTTTGTGTTCGAGGCACCGTCCGTAAAGAGGGTCCAGACTCCCGAAGAGGTACCCGATTTTATCAGTAATTCTTTTTCAATCTCGGGTATGAAGGCCGGTGTAAAGTCAACCAAAAAGTTCGCTAAGATTTGAGATTTGATAGTGGTTCGAGGTCGATACTCGATGTCGTACCCACCGTTCTCTATGGACTATTTGTCCAATCAACCTGAAAGCTCAGGTTTGTGTAAAATATTTCGTAGAGGATAAGTTGTTACAACATGTATCGGATGGCACTGGAAATATGGTTTATTTTCCTAGAGGCGCTTATTCAAGCAAGCGATAGTTATTCTAAGTACGGATATCTAGTTTCGGCCTCACCTAAAGTTCGACTGACATAATAAATAGGGAATTACGTACATCGTTCTTCTCGAATTAGGACTCCACTTACCGCTATCTCCGAGACAGCTAGATACAGATAAAGTTGTTCGTCTGCTTCGGGGTATGAAGCAACAGAGGGATCGATAAATACCATTTTAGATCTTCCAAAGCCTGCTGACATTCGGGAGTCCATGCAAAATTGCTTTTCTTTTTAAGAAGAGAGAAAAACCGGTGACTCCTATCCGAGGATCTCGAAATGAATCATCCCAAGGCGGCTATCCGTCCTATTAGCCTTTGTACAGCCTTTACATTATCTACCACTGTGATGTCCTCAATTGCTTTGATTTTATCGGGGTTAATCTCGATTCCTCGATTGGACACCATAAAATCGAGAAACTTGCCCGAGCCAACCCCGAATGTACATTTTTCGGGATTGAGCTTCGTATTGTATTCCCTTAGTATGTCGAAAGTTTCCTGGAAATGCTTTAAGTGGTCCTCTTCTCGCAGGGATTTAACTAACATGTCATCAATATAAACCTCCATTGATTTTCCTATTTGCTTTTCGAACATTCGGTTTACTAGGCGTTGATAAGTTGCGCCAACACTTTTTAGACCGAATGGCATTACATTATAATAATAAGTCCCGTACTCAGTGATAAACGAGGTGTTTTCCTGATCCTCTGGGTTCATCTGTATTTGGTTGTACCCGGAATAGGCATCGAGACAACTGAGAGTCTCGTGGCCGGCTGTGTCATCGATTATACGATCGATATTAGGCAAAGGAAAAGAATCCTTAAGGCATGTTTTATTCAGATCTTTATAATCTATACACATTCTAAGTTTGTTCCTCTTTTTAGGGTTTACCACCACATTTTCTAGCCATTCATGATATCTTACTTCCCGAATGGACCCTATTTTAAGAAGTTTGGTTACCTCGTATTTGATGAAGGCATGTTTGACCTCGGACTGGGGCCTTCTTTTTTGTTTTACTGGGTGGGACTTTGGGTCCAAGCTTAGCTTATGAGTGGTGATTCCCGGTGGGATCCCTATCATGTCAAGATGGGACCAAGCGAAATAGTCTATGTTAGCTATAAGAAATTGAATAAGCTTTTTCCTGAGCTCGGGGTCTAACCCCGTGCCCAGGTATACCTTTCGTTCGGGTAGATATTCGATTAGTATGACTTGCTCCAGTTCTTCGACTGTTGATTGGGTAGCGTCGGAATCATCGGGGACCACGAAGGATCGAGGGACTCCATGTTCATCATCTTTGTCAGTCTTCTGATTCTCTAGTTGGGTCGAAGCTGACGTTTGTGATTTCTATTTGGTATTCCATTCCCCCTTCAAATCCGATCCTTTTTCTGATGATAATGATGATATAGGAATCACTTCATTGATGGCAAACATTTCTTTTGCGGCCGGTTGCTCCCCGTAGACCGTTTTGATTCCCTCCGATGTTGGGAACTTCAAAACCTGGTGGAGGGTCGAGGGTACATCCCTCATATTGTGGATCCACGGTCTTCCGAACAGGGCGTTGTATCTCATATCTCCTTCGATCACGTGGAACTTCATTTCTTGGATGGTCCCGGCCACGTTAACTGGCAGGATTATTTTGCCCTTAGTCGTTTCACATGCCATATTTAATCCGTTTAGAACTAAGGTTGCAGGCACGACCTGGTCCTGTAGACCGAGTTGCTCTATGACTTTCGATCTAATAATGTTGGCCGAGCTACCTGGATCAATTAACACACATTTAACTTGAGTTATTTTTCATAAGTACAGAAATAACCAGCGCATCGTTGTAAGGTTGCATGACTCCTTCTGCATCTTGATCATTAAAGGACAGTGTTCCTATGGGTGCGTAACCCTGAGTTCGAGGTCACTTCTCTCTTGTAACCGACATCTTAGTGCGTTGTCGATACCAGTAACTATCACTACTAACCTCGGTGAAGTAGTGATGAGGTTCAAGTCATGTGATACTCACTAGTCAAATAACCTGTGTAATATATGAAAGAAAACTGACAACAAAATATATAACTGAGACAATATCAACAACCTCTTCCGAACATATGATAACAACTCAAACAAGTAATAGTTCAGCGTGACAACAAGTCATCAAATAGGAACACAAACATATAATACCTCATCCTCACAATTCTATCACAATAACAATAGCCACTCGTATCGCTCCACCCTGTTAATAACAATATCCCGCCTGATCGCTTTCGCCTGACAAAATAATAATATCCTATCTTGTCACTCCTGGTTAACAACATCCCGTCTTGTCGCTCCCGCCTGACAATATAATAATATCCCACCTTGTCGTTCCTGCCTGATAATATAATAATATCTTGACTTGTCGCTCTAGTTTAATAATATTCCCATCACAAAAACAATAACATCAATCACAATCGCACGACAGAAACTTCGTGCCAACACACCCAATCAAGTCACTCAACATGTGCACATGTGCCACAAAACAATAATACCAAAGTTTCATCAAGTTACAATCTCACGACTTATCAACAAAGTTCACAAGGATGTGACAATAATATAAAAGTATAGAGGGGTGTTCAACAATTAAAGCATAACTATGGCTAAGTCAAATGTAGCAATCATGATCATGTAATCAAAAAGTGGTATAAGCACGTTTTATATAAAGTACATTATCAAATTAAGGCATATTAACAGCCTACGTTCTAATCCGGTCATAAGCCACATATGAAACCCGTGTACACGTTCATCACCTCATATACACATTGCTTTTCACATACCATGAATAAACAATTTAGGGCCAAATCCTATGGGAAATTTCCCCCATACTAGTTTAGGCAAGATACTTACTTCAAACAAGCCAAATCAATACTCTAACAAGCCGTTGCCTCTCAAATCTCCCTTCGAACGGGTCAAATCTAGCCAAAAATAGCCAGTAATATCAAACTCGGTCCCTCCTCCCGAAACCCGTCAAAAGTAGCAAATTACGAATACCCATTCAAATATGAGTCCAACCATACAAGTTTCATCCAGATCCTGCTCTGAATCGGAGTTCAAATCCCTATTTTTTATTTTAGAAAAGTTTCACCAAAATCCCTAATTTTTTCACTTAGATTCATCAATCAAATACTAAGATCAAGGATAGAATCATGAATAATAATCGAATCCAAGTCAAGAACACTTACCCCAATCCAAATCGTGAAAGTCCCCAAAAGAATCGCCCAAATTTGAGCTCCCAATCGCAAAATATGATAAAATAACTCAAACACTCAAAATAGAGTATTTAAAATAACAGCCCAGTTGTACACTTCGCGAACGTGCCACGTGCCTCACGTTCGTGAAGCACAAAATTACTTCCATACAAAATACCATTTGCGAACGCGACAGGAGAATCGCAAACACGAACGCATAGGCTCACTTCCCTTCACGAACGCGCCCAAAGCCTCGTGAACGCGAAGGCCACCCGCCCAACTCCGCTCCATTTAGCTCAACCACAATATTTTTGCAAGGTATTGTGGACATCTATCTATTCTTTTTATAGTCAAGTGGAAAGGAGAACATGATCCTTTTGTAGTGTAATTTTGCTTTTGCCTTACAGGAACATGATGGGCTAATTGTTTGAACGACAATTATGTTTTGCAAGTAAGATATTAACCGGGCACTATATCAGGTGAGAGAAGAGACCAACATATATTTTAAGTATCTAACACTATTAATTTCGGACTCTCATATCCTTGTGAACATCTTTAAGACAAATGGAACTTCTCCGTGAAAGCGGCTGCCTTCCGCAAACGCGAAGAGCAAAAATCCTAGCCTCCCATTTTCTTCATCACGAACGCGATGTACATCAGACACTAGCAAAACATCTGATGTTTAAAACTCATGGAAATTGTCCGAAGTCACGTCGAAACACACTGGAAGTCCTGGGACCTCGTCCAATCATACCGACCAATACCAAAATATAACACAGACCTGCTCGAGGTCCCAAATCACATAAAATAATATCAAAATCACGAATCGCACCTCAATTCAAACTTAATGAACTAATCCAAATTTCTGAATTCCAAACTTACGCCGAACACGCCTAAACAACTCGGAATGGCTCCAAATTTTACACACAAGTCATAAGTCACTATACAAACCTATTCCAAGGCTCGGAATCCCAAACGGATATCGATAAACACAAAGTAAATTATGGGTCAAACCTATGAACTCCTAAACTTGTAAATTACCAACTTACACCAATTAGAGCCAAATCAACCTAGGAACCTCCGAGTCCAAATCCAGACATATGCCTAAGTCCAAAATCACCATATGGACCTTGATGGAACTATCAAAACTCTGATCCGAGGTCAAATACAAAAAAGTCAAACCCGATTAACACTTCCAACTTAAACTTCCAAACTACAAGTAATCCAATTTGATCCAAAACCTCCCCAAAACTAAACCAAACATCCCCGCAAGTCAGACAACAACAAATACATATATGTAGGGTATCAAATAGGGTAACGAGGCTTAAATACACAAAACAATCGGTCAGATCATTACATTCTTCCTCTCTTAAACAAATATTCATCCTCAAACGAGTATGACATACCTGAAATGCCAAAAACGATGAGGATATCGGCTCCACATGTCAAGCTCACTCTCCAAGTCACATCCTCGACCGGTTGACCCCTCAATTGAACCTTTACCGATGCAATGTTTTTCAACCTTAGCTTTCTGACCTACCTTTCCAAAATGACTACATGCTCCTCAACATAAGTCAAATCCCTATCCAATTGCATCGAACTGAAATCCAACACATGTGACGTGTCCTCATAATACTTTCGAAGCATGGAAACATGAAACACCGGATGAAATCTGGATAAGCTGGGTGGCAGGGAAAGTTTGTAGGCCACCTCACCAATTCTCTCTAGAACCTCAAAAGGACCAATATACCGAGGGCTCAACCTGCCCTTCTTCCCTAACTTCATCATACCCTTCATGGACGAACCTTTGAGTTGAACCCTCTCATCCACTATGGCTGCCACATCACGCACCTGCATATTTGCATAACTCTTTTGCCTAGACTACGTTGTACGAAGCCGCTCCTGAATGAATTTCACCTTTTCCAAGGCATTACGAACAACAACCTAGCCTTCTCAGGATCAAACCAGCCAATCAGATAATGACATAGTCTCCCATATAAGGCCTCATAAGGAGCTATCTAGATGCTCGACTAGTAGCTGTTGTTGTAGGCAAACTCTGCTAATGGTAGGAACTAATCCCATTGGCCCCCGAAATCAATGACATAGGCTTGCAACATACCCTCCAAGATCTGAATAATATGCTCAGACTGTCTGTCCATCTAGGAATGAAATGTCATACTCACCTTAACCTTTGTGCCCAACTCATGCTGTACGGCTCTCCAAAAATGTGATGTAAACTGAGTGACTTGATCGAGATAATAGACATAGGAACACCATGCAGGAAAACATCCTCTCTAAGATAAATCCGAGCCAGCTGCTCTCAAGTGTAGGTAGTCATGACTGGATTAAAGTGTGCAGACTTGGTCAGTTTGTCCACAATGACCCACAGAACATCAAATCTTCTCAAGGTTGGTGGCAGTCCAACCACAAAATCCATAGTGATACATTCCTGCTTCCACTCTGGTATATCTAGCCTCTGAAGCAAATCACCTGGTCTCTGATGCTTATACCTAACCTCCTGACAGTTCAAACATCGTACAACATACTCAACAATGTCTTTCTATTTGCCACCAATAATGCTGCTTCAACACATGATACATCTTTGCGGCTCTCGGATGAATAGAATACCGCAAACTATGAGCCTCCTTGAGAATCAGCTCTCACAGTCATTGATATTAGGCATACAAATCCGGTCTTGAAGCCTCAATACCCTATCGTCACCAATAGTTACCTCCTTAGCATTACCGTACTGCACCGTGCAAGATCTCATAAGGAGCCAATCGGACTAGTAGTTGTTGTTGTAGGCGAACTCTGCTAATGGTAGGAACTAATCCCACTGGCCCCCAAAATAAATGACACAGGCTTGCAACATGCCCTTTAAGATCTGAATAATATGCTCGTACTTCCTGTCCATCTAGGGAAGAAATGTCGTACTCACCTTAACCTTTGTGCCCAACTCATGCTACACGGCTCTCTAAAAATGTGATATAAACTGAGTGCCTTGATCTGATATAATAGACACAGGCACACCATGCAGGCGAACAACCTCTCTACGATACTTCTGAGCCAGCTGCTCTCACGTGTAGGTGGTATTTATGACTGGAATAAAGTCTGCAGACATGGTCATTTTGTGCACAATGACCCACAGAACATCAAATCTTCTAAAGGGTTGGTGCAGCCCAACCACAAAATCCATAGTGATACATTCCTGCTTCCACACTGGTATATCTAGCCTCTGAAGCAAATCACATGGTCTCTGATGCTTATACTTAACCTCCTGACAATTCAAACATCGTGCAACATACTCAATAATGTCTTTCTTCATCATCTGCCACTAATAATGTTGCTTCAATTCATGATACATCTTTGCAGCACCCGGATGAATGGAATACCGCGAACTATGAGCTTTCTCGAGAATCAACTTTCACACCCATCCACATTAGGCATACAAATCCGGCCTTGAAGCCTCAATACCCCATCATCACCAATAGTTACCTCCTTAGCATCACCGTACTACACCGTCTCCCTAAGGACAAGCAAGTGAGGACCATCATATTGATGCACCTTGATGGGCTCGAACAAGGACGATCGTGATACCACACAAGAAATAACCCTGATAGGCTCCGAAATATCCAACCTCACAAACATTCTGGCCAAAGCCTAAACATCCAAAGCTAACGATCTCTCCCCAACTGGAGTAAAAGCGAGACTCCCCATAAAGATAACCATAAAGAATGGTGATATCAAGTTCAAATCCTTCTGCTTGAATAGGTGTTGAAGACTCCGGTGATCCATATACACCTCACAAGACACACCATAAAGATAATGCCTCTAAATCTTGAGCGCGTGTACCATAGTTGCTAACTCCAAATCATGCGTAGTTATTCTCATGGGGTTTCAACTGACGTAAAGCATAGGCAATCACTCTACCATCCTTCATCAACACACACCCAATGCCAACCCATGAAGCATCATAGTAGACTGTATATGAACCCGATGATGAAGGCAAAAGCAGAACTGGAGTTGTAGTCAAGGCAGTCTTAAGCTTCTGAAAGGTTTTCTCACACTTGTCGGACCACCTGAATGGGGCACCCTTCTGACTCAACTTAGTCAATAGGGTTGCGATGTATGAAAGCCTCTCCATAAAGCATCGATAATGCCCAGCCAAACCTAGAAAACTCCTGATCACATCAGCGGTAGAAGGTTCGGGCCAACTCTGAACTGCCTCAATCTTCTTTGGATCCACCTTAATCCCCTCGCTTAACACCACGAGATCCAAGAATGCCACCGAGTCTAACCAAAACTCGCACTCAGTGAACTTAGCATATAACTTCTTCTCCCTCAAAGTTTGGAGCAGGATCATCAAATGCTATTCATGCTCGCCCTGGATGCGAGAATACACCAGTATATCATCAATAAATACAATGATAAAGAAATATAGATAAAGCTGAAACACATTGTTCATCAAGTGTATGAAAGCTGCCGGGGCATTGGTCACCCCAAAAGACATTACCAATAACTCATAATGCCCATATCTGGTCCTGGAAGTCATCTTAGGAATATTTGAAGCCTTGATCTTCAACAGATGGTACCCTGATCTCAAATCAATCTTTGAGAATACCTTCGCACACTGAAGACGATCAAATGAATCATCAATACATGGTAGTGGATAGTTGTTCTTGATAGTAACCTTGTTCAATTGCCTATATTCAATGCAGATTCTCATGGAACCCTCTTTCTTCTTCAAAAATAGAACAGGTGCGCCACAAGGTGAAACACTCGATTTGATGCAACCTTTATCTAGCAATTCGTGAGGTAGTTCCTTTAATTCCTTCAACTTAGCTGTGGCCATGCGGTTCAGTAGAATAGATAAGGGCTGAGTGCCTGGTGCCAAATCAATACCAAAATTAATATCCCTATATGGTGGCACGCTCGGTAAGTTTGCAGGAAACACATCTAGAAAATCTCTCACTATGGGAATTGAGTCGATCGTAAGAGTATCAGTACTGAGATATCCAACACTGGCTAAGTACACCAAACACCCCTTCTCAACCATCCGTTGAACCTTCAGAAAAGCCACCACTCTTCTAGGAACATGACCTAAGGAACCTCTCCACTCCAACCTCGACAACTATGGTATAGCCAACATAATGGTCTTAGCATGACAATCAAGAATAGCATGATACAGAGATACTCAAGACCCAAAATCACATCAAAATCCACCATATTAAGTAACTGTTGATCAACCCTAGTCTCATAGCTCCCAATAGTGACCAAACAAGAACTATAGACACGGTCCACCATAATAGAATATACCCAACGGGTGTAGACACATAAACATGAGTAGCTAGAATAGGATGACATATACGAATAAGTAGAACACGAATCAAACAAAATTGATGCATCTCTATGATAGACTGGAACAATACCTGTAATAAAAATATCATATATAGCGACCTCAGTCCTACCAAGGAAAGCATAACAACGAGCATAGCCTCCCTCTCTAGGATGTCCCCTACCTGCGTGTCTTCAATCTCTAGTTGGCTGTACAGATGGATTAGCAATTGCAACGGAAACCATAGCCTGAGTACCCCACTAAGGTACACCTATCCAGAGTCTGGGACAATCTCCCATCAAGTGCCTAGTATCCCACACTCAAAACAACCTCCCTGTCGACGTGGTTGTTGGGGAAGAGTCTGCCCCGGACGACTGAAGTAACCACTATAAGAACCTCGTGCAGAAGGCGCACTAAAGGATGGCTGCATGATACGAGTACTCTTGAATCCATGGCTAGCTGGAAAATCATGTGAGACCTGAAGTGCAGACTGAAATGGTCGACCGACAAAACCTCTACCATGGAGGGTCTTGGCCGCAAAACAGAAACCACTAAATCCTCCATAACCACGAGGCTTCTTAGCCTCCCTATCCTCCCTCTCCTGACCGTGAATTTGTTCTAACCTCCTAGCAATCTCCATAACCTGATGGAATGGAGTCTCAGTCTCTAACTCCCGTGCCATCCCAAATCTGAGGCTAAGATGAGTCCCTTAATAAACCTATGGACTCTCTCTATCAGTGGAAACCAACGCAAGTGCATAATGAGATAACTCTATAAACCTTATAGCATACTCGAAAATAGTCATACTCCCTTAGCGCAACTACTCAAACTCATTATGAAACTCATCCTGCGGGTCTGTGGACTAAACTCCCTCAAGAAAAGGTCAGAGAACTAGGACCAAGTAAGTGGTGCTACGCCAACTGGCCTACTCGCCTCATACGTCTGCCAATATCTATATGCCGACCCCATTAGCTGAAAAGTAGTAAGGTAGACACCCCTCGACCCTATCAAACCCACAGTACACAGGATGTAGTGACACTGATCCAAAAAACTCTGTGTATCCTCAAAATCCCCGCCACTGAAATGAGGAGGGTAAAACTTATGGCACCTATCTGGCCTCTTCTACTCTTCAGCCAATACAATTGACCCGACCTCGAGCTGAACCGTAATCACTGGTTGTACTGGTATAACACCTGGAGCCTATTTAACATGAGCCTGATACTCTAGAGTATGTGTAGCGGGAGTTTGGACTCCTCCCCCAACCTTTGATTTAGCCGGTGAAACCGGAATCAACTTTGCCTGAGTCAAAGTTCCTAACATGCTCAGAAAGTATGCCAAGGTCTCCTGAAGTCTAGGGGTAGCAACGTGCCCCTCAAGTGCCTGCTCCTGAACCATAGCTACTAGTGGCTCCTCAGTCGCAGCCCTAGCACGGCCCCTCGCTGTGGCGCGTGCTCTGCCTTTGCCTCTACCTCTACCCCAACCTCTTGCAACACCAGCGATGGGGGCAGTATCATCCGTAATTGAAGCTCATGTTCTCACCATTTGTGAGAGAATAGAAAGATAAAGGCTCAAACTCCAAAATTAATAAATTCGCACAATGAGGAATGAAGTGAAGTTTTCCTAATAGTTATGTATCCCCTCGGAGATAAGTACATTACTCTGAGGCATGGGAACAGAACAACAGGGTACCTTGAAGTCTCCAATAAGCACAAGCGTGATTCTCTAGCGATCCACCAGATTAGAAGTGCTTGGATCTGCACAACAAATGTGCAGAAACGTAGTATGAGTACACCCCAATCGCTATCCAATAAGTATCAATGCTAACGTCGACATAGTACTAATGAGGATCAAGTCATGTGATACTCATTAGTCAAATAACATGTGCTATATATCAAAGACAACTGAGAACAGAATATATAATGGAGACAATGTCAGTAACCTCTTTCGATAATGTGATAACAACTCAAACAAGTAAAAGTTCAGCTTGGCAACAAGTCATCAAATAGGAACACAGACATATGGCACCTCGTGCCCACAATTCTGTCATAATAACAATAGCCACTTGTATCGCTCCACTCTGTTAATAACAATATCTTGCATTGTCGCTCCCGCCTGAAAAAATAAGAATATTTGGCCTTATCGCTCATGTTTTATAATATCTCGCCTTGTCGCTCCCTCCTGGAAATATAAAAATATCCTGCCTTGTCGCTCCCACCTGACAATATAACAATCTCATGCCTTGTTGTCGTGCCCCTTTTTCTCGAGAAAGCGAGTTTCGACATATGACAACTCTTTAAATGGGTGTTAAGAAGAGTCGCCATCTAACGATTTTGAGGTGCATTAGGGCGCCAATATGAAAATAAATTCTATTTTAACTAGTATATGTTACCAAAGATCGGGTAAGGGCTCAAATTACCTGAAAAGAAGGTGTTAGGCACTCTTCGAGGTCCACAACTGTGGTTCCCGACCGAATTTTAAACTATGTGCAGATTCTTGAATTAAAACTACCTTATGTGATCATGCTAATCAAAGTAAAGGGTCCAAGAAATTGATCAACCATGTAAAGTAAGGAAATAAGGCGAAATAATTGATTAGGAGAGATACTATACTAGGGGAGGAAATAACTTGTCCATTAACACTAATTGGTACAACTCTTTGAGAATTACATGGTATAACTTAGTTAAGTCTAGGTTTTAATAGGCAAGTATACAAGAAATAATTACACCTAGGGGACCTAAATATTTTAGCCTAAAGGACAACCATGTGCAATATAAATGATACTTCGCAACTCTCTTAAGTACAAGGGTTGCTCATATTATTCAGCGAGCATAGACTATCATCTCTTGCTACCCGATTACTATCTTGAAGTTGTTTACTTAAAGCGCACTAGTTCAATTCTAAGTCACATCCTATGTGTGCCTATTTGTCCCATACCTATAGTCCAAGAGGCTTTGGCCCACTATATAGGTAGTTCTAGACTCAATCTAGGCCGCCCAAAAATAAGAAAACTAGGCGTCACATAGTTGAAACAAGTAGGATTTCATACAAGATGCAAGTAGCACAAGGGGGTCTCATGCTTACCTCCATGCACATATATCATCAAAATGCGGTAGAATGGTCAAGTGAACGAGGAGTCGCTATTCAAATTAATTATGCCTAAGGTAGAGTTACTAGGTAGGCGATCAATTATAAGTAAACAGATATGGAATTGATACATGGATAGTTGGTGTACATATTGCATTATTTAAATCATGTAGGCGTGATTTTTAGACAATTAAACTCAGACGATTTAAAACTAAGCAGTTGAGTAATGCCGATTTTTATTGTATTTTAACCCTATAGCCATGGTTTGTAAGCGGGCAAAAATGATTAAACAGTTTCAACAGTCAATATAGAGTCATATAGGCATGATTTCTAGATGGTCAGATTTGGGCGATGCAGCTGTTTAAAATGCAAGTTTGTTTCATTGATCCTATAGCCATGATTTCTGGGCGAGCCATGCAATTGAGAGAGGTATCAATGAAAACAGTCTCGATTGCTCAAACGGAATCCTATAGGCATGCTGTTTATATAAATAAAACAGGCTAAACAAGTAAGAGACAAATTTGATTTGAATCCTATAGGCATAATATTTAAACATGTTACGAGTTTTATTGGCATAGTTAATATTAGAGTCCTAAATCACGATTTCTAAATGAACATGCGATATGGAAGGCCTATAGGCATTCAGTATATTTAGAGGGTGATACATAGAGATAGAGCATGCTAAACAAGTAGCAAATAAAGCATTTTAGATCCTACATGTATATTTTCTACCCATTCATGCAAGAATTAAAGTACCCCAACCCCCACTTTCACTAATTTCCCCATTATTTATTTTTACAAGTTATTACAGACCCAAATAAAATATACGAGCCCAATTACAAATAAGAATAATCCAGTAACACATTTGGAAAGTCACGCCCAAACAATAGGAGCAATTACCCATTTACACATTGTTATTAACAACCAGTAGGAATACAAACAACACAAGTAATAGCCCACGCAAACCAATTACTCAAGTAACATCAAATATAGACACATACATATTGAATGCTTAGTGTTTCAACTAATAAAGAAACTGGACTATTAAACAACATCTTAGAATATAATACCTAAGAGGTAAAAGAAGCAAATGAACGAGAATAGAACAAGTTTTAGCTAAAACAATTCTCAAGAAGATTTCAACAAATAGGGGGGTTCAAGACAAACATGGTTCAGAACTGAGTCTGATGGAATAATTTAATGGCAGTTCATACATAGAAGACTTAATAGGAAGATCTAAGGTAAGAAATGGTTGAAACTGATCATATAGCCAAACAAAGATCCCTATCATGAAAGTTCAAAGCACACCAATTTGACGAAAGCGCGACAAAGTAATTAGCAAGTATTCACCTAGTTTCAATCATGAGAGACTTAGCATAAAAATCTAAGGTGGAACATAACCAAGAGTTAATTCTGGGAAGATAACCACTAGATAGTCCTTCCAAAAAAGACACAGCATGAAAATCAAAGCAAATTAGGTTGTGAACATAGTTCAATGGGTGTAACAGGTCAATTAGCACATATTCACCTAATTCATAGATTCTATAGGTCAATCACACATGGCATGTTCAATTATATTTATCAAAGATTGCCCTAAGGCATTAGACTCGAGCAAAATTAGCACCAACAGGCATGGATCTGCAAAACAACATTGTGACAACAGAATTGTAGTAAAGCATGCAACAATAGTACTATGCTGGGGTTCACCAATAGCAGAGAAACATAAGTCATGCTTGTCTAAAAAGGTTACGCAAAATTCACATAGACATGATCATGAATTAACTCTAAGAAAGTTAGCAAAAGTCAAGTTGTACATTAATGACTTAACACGAATAAAGAAGAGCACATTCGAACAAATTATGGGCAGGCATTAATTTCCTAAGAGGTTTTACAAGAATATAAAGCAAGGTATCAAGAAGCACTTACAACAGACATCAATCATTAATATTAGCAGACAAACCAGGCAAACATAGGGAGATCAGGAATCAATTTAGTTAACTAAACATGATTCTAAAATTAGAACTTAAACAGAGTTGAGGCATTAAAATTGCAGAATGACATTAAGGCGAATAGGATTGTATACAAAGTAGCATAATATCCAAATCATACTGGCTCACAAAATTTCAAATAACATTGGTGCACAGAACATGAACACAAGCAAAAGAAAATAGAATTGCGAGAGTAGAGAGCACTAACTAGTTGCAAACTGTCACGACCCAAAATCCCAACATGTCGTGACGGTGCCTAACACATTACTAGGCAAGCCGACAATCACACAACAACTATGCATTTGAATTTAAAACGTAATTCAATAAGCTCAACAGCGGAAGATTTCATAGAGACTTGATTAAAACAACTGCAACTCAACTAAAACCATCCCAAAATCTTGGTGCCACCGAGAACAGTACTGAATGAAATGAAACAAGGGGGAGTCAAGGTCTGCGGGCGTCATAGCAGCTGCCTCGAAGTCTTCGAGCAGGTACTAGCACCAGATCTCGCAATCACCGCGTCCAGATGTACGTGGATCTGCACACGAAGTGCAAATTATAGTATGAGTACAACCAACCCAACATACTCAATAAGTAACACGACTAACCCGGGCAGAAAGTAGTGACAGGCTTAGAAAGATACAGTTAGAACAAAAATAATGACAACACAGATATAACAAGGAGAATAACAATAATAACTTAGAGAAACTTCCATATTCTGCTCGTTCAAATTATAGAAATTTAGGCATGCTTTCAAGTTCAATAATTTAAGCCCAACAGTGATAAAATATGCAAGTATATCTAGCATGAGGAATGTTATATCTCTATGCCTACATGTCAAATGTAATGTATCACAATGATATTCCCAAGTACTCACACCCTCAGAGTGCTGAATCTGTCTATCTCATATTCCTACTTAGCACACACAATCACTCAGCACTGTACGGGTTCTTGGCATCAATGCTCCTCACCAAATCATGTGTATATAAATCATTGTGCCTGCGCTCACTGCGGGTATGTCAGACTCCGAAGGGGAGGATCCTGTCCAAGAGCTAATATAAAGACTATAAGATCTGCTGCGATGTACAACTGGATCAACAATAATAAATAAGCCAATAAGGCTTGATGCGGCGTGCAACCCGATCCATAATAATAATAATAATAATAATAATAATAATAATAATAATAATAATAATAATAATAATAATAATAATAATAATAATAATAATAATAGTAATAAAGTCAATATGGCTCGCTGCAGCGTGTAGCCCGATCCACAATAACACTCACAACATGACTCTTAGGCCCACCTCAGTCACCAATCTCTCAAGTTTCAAGGCTCATAACTCCGTACTACTCAGCCCAAACAATAATAATATGTAATGTAATAATGAATGTTAATAGAGACTGAGATATGATATGCAAATGATGTATCATGATTGTACACATAATTGCAACTTAAGCAAATAACTCTACAATAGCAATAACCTCAGTGGGTCCTAACAGAATAAGCACATAGCCTAAACATGATTACTAACATGATTCACAAATCAATTACTCTAATACGTAGGAATTACACGGATAAAACAAGACTAGATAACTACAAAGTACCACAGAATTAATCGAGTCATAATTACCACAGTGAACTCCCACACGCCCGTCACCTAGCATGTGCGTCCCCCAACACCAACCATATAACACGTATTCCAGGGATTCAGACCCTCAATACCAAGTTTAGAAGTGTTAATTACCTGAAAGTGCGCAACTCAATGCTCCAACAAACCTTTGCCTCGTGAATCGGCCGTTGGACGACTCAAATCTAGTCATAAATAGTTTAATATAATCAATATAAGCTATAGGAATCGATTCCATATGATAAAGCTAAGGTTTTTAACCAATTTCAAAATGTCAACCCAAAAAGTCAAACTTGAGCCCACGCCTCAGAACCCAGAAAAATTTACAAAATGAGAACACCCATTCAATAATGAGTCCAACCGTACAAAAATTATCCAATTCTGACCACAAATCGAACCTCAAATCCCCTAATCTTATTTTCCAATACATAGACTACAAATCCCTAAAATTTCACCTAAACAACACATAATCTGGGTGGGAAAATCAATAGGTATTCAATATGAATGGACAAAAGTGATCAAAAGTTTCTTACTTCTTGAATTGTGGTGAAATCCCTCTCAACAGTTGCCCCTAGCTGAGCTCCACAAGTCCAATAATGAAGAAAAGACTAAAACTCTCAATTTTATCCTTCTATCCAGACATCTCGGACCTGCGGTTCACTTAACCGCTTCTGTGATCCCGCATGTGCGGACAAATTTCCGCTTCTACGGTTTTCCTTAAGGCCTTCCTCCTTCCGCATTTGGTGACAAGCCTCTGCTACTGCGGAGGCGCACCTGTGACTAAGCCTCCGCTTCTGCAGAAACTCTTGCCCCTCGCATATCCCGCTTCTGCGACCAATCACCCACATCTGCGAGCATGCCGAGCGCTCGTGGCACGACTTATCAAAGGGCCGATGGGAGTCCAAAAGTCATGGTAAGCCTCTTTCCCATGTCTTTGATGATTCGAACAAAATGTTTTTCTTATACTTAACATTTGTTTTTTATGTGTAGGCCTGGGAAACGATGCGGTTATGAGGCCCCCGTCTGGCGAGAAAAAGATTTTGGCCCCAATTCCAAAACCGGCAAAGGACAATAAAAGAAAAAGGGCCTCTACCTCCGAGGATCCAACACTTAAGACAAAGACGGCTTGTAAGCCGAGGAAGGACTCCATCTCTTTGATCGAAGAATCAGTTCGGTGTCCAAGGGATGAAGATGAAGAGGAAAAAAAATGACGGGTCCATACTGGTGGCCCGAGTGAAGAAAACCATTGATGCCCCAGAGGCAGCGGGGTCGATGGCGCTTGATAAGGCTCCATCTTGAACTGAGGGGATGTCGGAGAAGGACTCGGGAAAAGTCCCCGAGTCATTGGAGATCGAGGATGCCTCCCACCGAAGGCAACAAACGGTGGGTATATCTGAAGGGGCTAGCCCTGAAGCTCTTTGAACTAAAGAGAATGCCCCAAGTGACTCGCTTGGGGGAATAGTAATCGGAGACTCGTCTACTCTCCCTGCTTTTTTTGAAGGGGCGATTTGGGAAGCATGAGCTTTGGGGACCCTCGAGGTAGACGGGCCCATGAGGGAGAGGACCCCTTTAGCGATTTGTTTACCAGTATTGAGGATGCTGCCGGCCCGAGTGATACGTCGGGTCTTTTCTTTGAGGTTCAACGAACCCTGAATCGAGTAAGGCTCGATTCCCTTTGTTGATGTCATATTTTTCATTTTCTGTCTAAAGTTTTCTCTTTTTCGTATAGGCTTTAGCTCTTCATCAATAGGAGTTTTCCAAGTCTCGAACGGAACTGAGCCGACAAGAGGCCGACTTCCGAGGGCTTTCAGAAGAGAGAAATGCCCATAAACTTCTTAATGGGCAGAAAGATGAAGAGATCAAAGATCTCCGAGCTGAGTTGGCCAAGGCATACCACGATTAGGCCGACCTGACCGAGCAGGTAATGATAATCTTAAAAACTCATGGGCTCGATTCGGGGATGGTGGCTAATATTTTGATCTAACAGCTGCAGCAGAAGCTTGAGGTTCGGGCTGCTTCGTGAGGAGGTCGATTTGATAAGGGCGGAGACCTTGGGGTGGAAAGAAGGCATGGACCACCACGCTAGAGAAAAAGAGACTGCTCGAGCCCAATTATGATTGCCGAAAGTCAACTTCAAGGCATGAAGGAGAAGAGCTCGGTTCAAGCAAGAAAAATAGAGGAGCTCGAGGCTCGGTTGGCTTCCAAACTTGCCAAGGCCAAATCTGAAGCCGAAAGACCAAAGGCCGTGGTAGATGCATTTGTGGCTGTCTATCGGGACGATGCTGAAGCCGCTCAAATACAAGCAAACAAGGTAGCCGAGACCGCTCAAACTCGAGCATATTGGGTCGCTGAACTCGTCAAATTCTAATCTCATAGGAAACCCTCGAGGAGATCCATGCTTGAGGTTTTGATCTTACCGAAGAGATAAAAAAGGCTAAAGAGCTTGAAGCCGATGCCGGATACTTGGCTTCTGATGATGATGATGATGATGATGGGAGCAGGAGAGGGTTTGAGAGTAGGGAGGAGCCCGATGGAGAAGAGACTGCCCCCGGAGATAACCAAGAAACTTAGGTTTTTTCCATTTTGATAAAAAAGTGTAGGGTCCTGACCTGACGTTGTAAATACTCTTATATATATATAAAGATATTTTCCTTTCCTGACTTGTCTTTGTTTTATTCTCTGCCTTGTGAAGATTTTGTTTCATTCATGCCTTATGTAATTTTTCATAAGTTCAAGGATTTAGGCAATTTGATCGAAGTCGGACCTTGTAGCCTTTATAACCGAGCGAGCATTTCTTCGAACTTAAAATAAAAAGTAGCCCTTAGGCTTAATAGTCGTGTGTATATGGTTTCTCGAACTAAAAGTAAAAGTAGCCTTTAGGCTTTTATAGTAGAGTGAGTGATTGCTCTTACTCGAAGTAAGAGTAGCCCTTAGACTTAGCAGTCGAATGAGTGTTAACTCAAACTCGAAACAATGTGGCCTATAGGGTTTACGATTGAGTGAGAGTTTTTCTCAAACTCGAAGTGATGTAGCCCGTAGGCTTAATAGTCGAGTGAGTTATTTCTCGAACTCGAAGTAATGCAGCCCGTAGGCTTTATGGTTGAGTGAGTGCTTGCTCGAACTCGACGAGTATCCCGTAGGCTTAATAGTCGAGTGAGTGTTTGCTCAAACTCAAAGTAATGTAGCATGTAGGATTTATGGTCGAGTGAGTGCTTGCTCGAACTCAAAGTAAGAGTAGCCCTTAGGCTTAATGGTCGAGTGAGTGATTGCTCGAACTCGAAGTAATGTAGCCCGTAGGCTTTATAGTCGAGTGAGTGCTTGCTCGAACTCAATGTAAGAGTAGCCCTTAGGCCTAATGGTCGAGTGAGTGATTGCTCGAACTCAAAGTAATGTAGCCCGTAGGCTTTATGGTCGAGTGAGTGATTGCTTGAACTCGAAGTAATGTAGCCCGTAGTCTTTATGGTCGAGTGAGTGCTTGGTCGGACTCGAAGTGATGTAGCCCTTAGGCTTAATAGTCGAGTGAGCGATTACTCGAACTTGAAGTAATGTAGCCTGTAGCCTTTATGGTCGAGTGAGTGCTTGCTCGAACTCGCCGTAAGAGTAGCCCTTAGGTTTAATGGTCGAGTGAGTGATTGCTCGGAATCAAAGTAATAGTAGCCCTTAGGCTTAATAGTCGAGTGAGTGATTGCTCGAACTCGAAGTAATGCAGACCATAGGCTTTATGGTCGAGTGAGTGCTTGCTCGGACTCGAAGTGATGTAGCCCTTAGGGTTAATAATCAAGTGAGTGATTTCTCGAACTCGAAGTAATGCAGACCATAGGCTTTATGGTCGAGTGAGTGCTTGCTCGGACTCGAAGTGATGTAGCCCTTAGGGTTAATAATCAAGTGAGTGATTTCTCGAACTCGAAGTAATGTATCCCGTAGGCTTTATGGTTGAGTGAGTGCTTGCTCGAACTCGACGTAAGAGTAGCCCTTAGGCTTAATGGTCGAGTGATTGCTCGAACTCGAAGTAATGTAGTCCATAGGCTTTATGGTCGAGTGAGTGCTTGCTTGAACTCAACGTAAGAGTATCCCTTACGCTTAATGGTCGAGTGAGTCATTGCTCGAACTCGAAGTAATAGTATCCCGTAGGCTTAATAGTCGAGTGAGTGATCGCTCGAACTTGAAGTAATGTAGCCCATAGGCTTTATGGTCGAGTGAGTGCTTGCTCGGACTCGAAGTGATGTAGCCCGTTGGCTTAATAGTTGAGTGAGTGATTTCTCGAACTCAAAGTAATATAGCCCGTAGGCTTATGTGGGGTTTGATCTCGTCGATTTTTCGGTTGGTAGTCCCCGATTCATGGATAATAGATCGCGAAATAGAGGATGGATTCTGAGATATAAGATATCGGTAAAGATGAAAATTTTCTTTATGTCATTATACATGTGTTTATCTTCTGTAGCAAGGATCGAGAAAACTACATGAGCATGGTTCGTTTTGACCATTTGGATCTTACAAGTTTTCCTATCGAAACCCTGTTGTCATGAAGTAACTGCATCGAACTTGATAATTGAACTTGATATATTCGAGGGTAATGCCCCTCAGTATTCGAGGTTGATTGTAAAGAGGCCTCAGATACTGTTGAATTGTTCTAAGTTAGCACGATCAATGGTTGCCTCATTAAAAACCTTGCCGAAAAACCCATTTGGGACAAAACCGGTCTAAGGGAAAAAGAGTGCAACTCGTGTTTTCAGGCCTAAGGCTTCGAGTTGAATAATCCATCCTTGTTTCTCATCGAACACCTGCAATGGTTAATTTCGAAATATAAATGAACATAGGAGGGTCGTACCTTAACAGTAGTATCATTTTAGGTGTGACACATTCCAATTGCTTGGTAGTTGTTTGCCGTTTATTACACCGAGCTTATATGATCCTTTTTCGACAATTTCGAGAACCTGATACAGTCCTTCCCAATTCGGACCCAGTTTTCCTTCATTTGAATTTCCTGTGTTGAGGGTGACTTTTCTTAGCACTAAGTCCCCAATTTTAAAATATCGAAGATTGGTTCTTCGATTATAATACCTTTCGATCCACTGTTTTTGGACGGCTAATCGGACAAGAGCCGCTTTTCTTTTTTCGCCCAATAATTCTAGGCTCGTGTTCATCGTCTCGTTATTCGACTCATCTGTTGCATATCGAAACCTGATGCTAGGTTCTCCAACCTCAACTGGGATAAGAGCTTCAACGCCATAAATCAACGAGAATGGTGTCGCTCTGGTACTCGATTTCGATGTTGTGCGGTATGCCCATAGAACTTCGGGTAGTATTTCTCTCCATTTTCCTTTAGCGTTGGTTAATATTTTCTTAAGATTTTGGATGATGGTTTTGTTGGCCGATTCAGCCTGTCCATTCCCGCTGGGATGATAAGGTGTTGATAGGATCCTTTTGATTTTGTGGTCTTCGAGAAATTTAGTTACTTTGCTTCCAATGAATTGCTTTCCATTATCACATACATTCTCGGATGGCATCCCGAACCGACATATGATGTGATCCCAAATGAAGTCTATCACCTCTTTTTCTCTGACTTTCTCGAAAGCCTGTGCTTTAACCCATTTAGAGAAATAATCAGTCATAAACAAAATAAACCGAGCCTTACCTGGGGCCGATGGGAGGGGGCCGACGATGTCCATTCCCCATTTCATGAAAGGCCAAGGAGATAGGACCGAGTGGAGAAACTCCCGGGGTTGATGAATCATGGGCGCTGTCTTTGACATTTGTCGCATTTTTGAACGAACTCCCTTCCATCTGTGTCCATATCGATCAAATAATATCCTGCTCTGAATATTTTGTGGACCAATGAATCGGCACCAGAATGATTCCCACATGTGCCCTCGTGAATCTCACGTAGGATGTAGGCGGTATCTCCCGGTCCCAAACATATTGCCAGTGGACCGTCGAACGTCCTTCTAAAAAGCGTTCCATCATTGGATAGGGTGAACCGTGCAACTTTTGTGCGTAGAGCTCTCGATTCCTTTGGATCCGATGGAAGTTTCTCGTTCTTGAAGTACTCTATATATTTGTTTCTCCAATCCCAGTTTAGACTTGTGGAGATTATCTCGGCATGACCTTCTTCGATTACCGATTTCATGAGTTGCACGACAGTCCCCGAGTTGAGTTTGTCATCCTCGACCGACGAACCTAAGTTCGCAAGAGCGTCGACCTCACTGTTCTGCTCTCGAAGTATATGTTGCAAAGTTCATTCTTTGAATCGATGTAGAGTCACTTGTAATTTATCCAAGTACCTCTGCATTCGATCTTCTCGAACTTCAAAAGCCCCATTGACTTGATTTACTACGAGAAGGGAATCACATTTAGCCTCCAAGACCTCGGCCCCCAAACTTCTGGCTAGTTCGAGACCTGCAATCACGGCCTCATACTCGGCCTCATTGTTAGTCAATTTTGTAGTTTTAATAGACTATCTAACTACATTACTTATGGGCGATTTCAGAATGATGCCCAGTCCAGACCCCTTTGTGTTTGAGGCACCGTCCGTAAAGAGGGTCCAAACTCCCGAAGAGGTACCCGATTTTATCAGTAATTCTTTTTCAATCTCAGGTATGAAGGCCGGCGTAAAGTCAGCCACGAAGTCCGCTAAGATTTGAGATTTGATAGCGGTTCGAGGTCGATACTCGATGTCGTACCCACCTATCTCTATGGCCTATTTGGCCAATCAACCTGAAAGCTCAGGTTTGTGTAAAATATTTCGTAGAGGATAAGTTGTTACAACATGTATCGGATGGCACTGGAAATATGGTTTTAGTTTCCTAGAGGCGCTTATTAAAGCAAGCGCTAATTTTTCTAAGTGTGGATATCTAGTTTCAGCCTCACCTAATGTTCGACCGACATAATAAATAGGGAATTGCGTACCTCGTTCTTCTCAAATTAGGATTCCACTTACCGCTATCTCCGAGATAGCTAGATACAGATAAAGCTATTCGTCTGCCTTCGGGGTATGAAGCAACGGAGGGCTCGATAAATACCGTTTTAGCTTTTCCAAAGCCTGCTGACACTTCGGAGTCCATGCAAAATTGCTTTTCTTTTTAAGAAGAGAGAAAACTGGTAACTCCTATCTGAGGATCTCGAAATGAATCATCCCAGGGCATTTATCTGTCCCGTTAGCCTTTGTACGGCCTTTACATTATCTACCACTGTGATGTCCTTGATTGTTTGATTTTATCGGGGTTAATCTCGATTCCTTGATTGGACACCATGAAACTGAGAAACTTTCCCGAGCCAACCCCGAATGCACATTTTTTGGGATTGAGCTTCATGTTGTATTCCCTTAGTATGTCGAAAGTTTCATGCAAATGCTTTAAGTGGTCCTCTACTCGTAGGGATTTAACTAACATGTCATCAATATAAACCTCCATTGATTTTCCTATTTGCTTTTCGAACATTCGGTTTACTAGGCGTTGATAAGTTGCACCGGCATTGTTTAGAGTGAATGGCATTACATTATAACAATAAGTCTCGTACTTAGTGATATTTCCTGATCCTCCGGGATCATCTGTATTTGGTTGTGCTCGGAATAGGCATCGAGAAAATTGAGAGTCTCGTGGCCGGTCGTGGCATGATCATACGATCGGTATTTGGCAAAGGAAAAGAATTCGTAGGGCATGCTTTATTCAGGTTTTTATAATCTATACACATTCTAAGTTTGTTCCCCTTTTTAGGGACTACCACCACATTTGCTAGCCATTCGGGATATCTTATTTGCCGAATGGACCCTATTTTAAGAAGTTTGGTTACCTCGTCTTTGATGAAGGCATGTTTGACATCGGACTGGGGCCTTCTTTTTTGATTTACCGGGTGGCACTTTGGGTCCAAGCTTAGCTTATGAGTGGTGATTCCCGGTGGGATCCCTGTTATGTCAAGATTGGACCAAGCGAAACAGTCTATGTTAGCTATAAGAAATTGAATAAGCATTTCCTGTGCTCGGGGTCTAACCCCGTGCCCAGGTATACCTTTCGTTCGGGCAGATATTCGATTAGTATGACTGACTTGCTCCAGTTCTTCGACCATTGATTGGGTAGCGTCGGAATCATTGGGGACAACGAAGGATTGAGGGACCCCATGTTCATCATCTTCGTCAGTCTTCTGATTCTCTAGTTGGGTCGAAGCTGACGTTTGTGATTGCTATTTGGTATTCTATTCCCCCTTCGAATCCGATCCTTTTGCTGATGATAATGATGATATAGGAATCACTTCATCGATGACAAACATTTCTTTTGCGGCCAGTTGCTCCCCGTAGACCGTTTTGATTCCCTCCAATGTTGGGAAAATCAAAACCTGGTGGAGGGTCGAGGGCACAACCCTCATATTGTGGATCCACGATCTTCCGAACAGGGCGTTGTATCTCATATCACCTTCGATCATGTGGAACTTCATTTTTTGGATGGTCCCGGCCACGTTAACTGGTAGGATTATATCACCTTGGAGTTGTAGTCAAGGCAGTCTTAAGCTTCTAAATGCTCTCCTCACACTCGTCAGACCACCTGAATGGGGCACCCTTCTGACTCAACTTAGTCAATGGGTTGTGATGTATGAAAGCCTCTCCATAAAGCATCGATAATATCCAGCCAAACCTAGAAAACTCCTGATCACATCAGCGGTAGAAGGTCCGGGCCAACTCTGAACTGCCTCAATCTTCTTTGGATCCACCTTAATTCCCTCACTTGACACCACGAGACCCGAGAATGCCACCGAGTCTAACCAAAACTCGCACTCAGAGAACTTAGCATATAATTTCTTCTCCCTCAAAGTCTGGAGCAGGATCCTCAAATGCTGCTCATGCTCGCCCTGGATGCGAGAATACACCAGTATATCATCAATAAACACAATGACAAAGAAATGTAGATAAGGCCGAAACATGTTGTTCATCAAGTGTATGAAAGTTGTTGGGGCATTGGTCAACCCAAAAAACATTACCAAGAACTCATAATCCCCATATCTAGTCCTGGAAGCCGTCTTAGGAATATTTGAAGCCTTGATCTTCCACTGATGGTAACCCCGATCTCAAAGCAATCTTTGAGAATACCCTCACACACTGAAGATGATCAAATAAATCATCAATACATAGTAGTGGATAGTTGTTCTTGATAGTAACCTTATTCAATTGCCTGTAGTCCATGCAGATTCTCATGGAACCCTCTTTCTTCTTCACAAATAGAACTGGTGCGCCACAAGGTGAAACACTCGATCTAATAAAACCTTTATCTAGCAATTCCTGAAGTAGTTCCTTTAATTCCTTCAACTCAGCTAGGGCCATGCAGTTCGGTAGAATAGATATGGGCTGAGTGCCTGGTGCCAACTCAATACCAAAATTAATATCCCTCTCTGGTGGCACGCTCGGTAAGTTTGCAGGAAACACATCTAAAAAATCTCTTACTACGGGAACTGAGTCGATCGTAAGAGTATCAATACTGAGATATCTAACAATGGCCAAGTACACCAAACACCCCTTCTCAACCATCCGTTGAACCTTTAGAAAAGACACCACTCTACTAAGAGCTTGACCTAAGGAACCTCTCCGCTCCAACCTCGGCAACTTTGGTATAGCCAACATAGCAGTCTTAGCGTGACAATCAAGAATAGCATGATACAGAGATAGTCAAGACCCAAATCACATCAAAATCCACCATATTAAGTAACTGTTGATCAACCCTAGTCTTGTGACTCCCAATAGTGACCAAACACGAACTATAGATACTGTCCACCATAATAGAATCCCCAACGGGTGTAGACACATAAATAAGAGTAGCTAGAATTGGATGACATATACGAATAAGTAGAATACGAATCAAACAAAATTGATGCATCTCTATGATAGACTGGAACAATACCTGTAATGACAACATCATATGCAACGACCTCAATCCTACCAGGGAAAGCATAACAACGGGCCTAGCCTCCCTCTCTAGGACATCCCCTACCCGCATATCTTTAATCGCTAGCTGGCTATGCAGATGGATTAGCAATTGGAGCGGAAACCATAGCCTGAGTACCCTGCTAAGGTACACCCATCTAGAGTCTGGGACAATATCTCACTAGGTGCCTAGTATCCCCACACTCAAAACAACCTCCTTATCGATGTGGTTGTTGGGGACGAGTCTGCCCCGGACGACTGAAGTAACCACTATAAGAACCTCGTGCAGAAGGCGCACTGAAGGATGACTCCATGATATGAGTACTCTAGAATCCATGGCTAGCTAGAGAATCATGTGAGACCTGATGTGCGGACTGAAATGGTCGATCGACAAAACCTCTACCATGGCGGGTCTTGGTCGCAGAACAGAAACCACTAATCCCCCATAACCACGAGGCTTCTTAGGCTCCCTATACTCCCTCTCCTGACCATGAATTCGCTCTAACCTCCTAGCAATCTCCACAACCTGATGGAATGGAGTCTCAGTCTCTAACTCCCGTACCATCCCAAATTTGAGGCTAAGATGAGTCTCTCAATAAACCTATGGACTCTCTCTATCAGTGAAAACTAAGGCAGGTGCATGATGAGATAACTCTATAAACCTTATAGCATACTCGGATACAGTCATACTTCTCTGGCGCAACTACTCAAACTCATTGTGCAACTCATCCTGTGGGTCTGTGGACTAAACTCCATCAAGAAAAGGTCAAAGAGCTAGGACCAAGTAAGTAGTGCTTCGCCAACTGGCCTACTCGCCTCATACGTCTGTCAATATCTATATGTCGACCCCGTTAGTTGAAAAGTAGTAAGGTAGACGCCCCTCAACCCTATCAAACCCATAGTACACAGGATGCGGTGACACTGGTCCAAGAAACTATGTGCATCCTCAGAATCCCTGCCACTGAAATGAGGAGGGTAAAATTTCTGGAACCTATCTAGCCTCTTCTACTCTTCAGCCAACATAATTGGCCCGAACTCGAGCTGAACCGCAATCACTGGTTGTACTGGTATAACACCTGGAGCCTAATAAACATGAGCCCGCTGCTCTAGAGTATGTGTAGCGAGAGTCTGGACTCCTCCCCCAACCTTTGATGTAGCCGGTGAAACCAAAATTAACTCTGCCTGAGCTAAAATTCCTAACATGCTCAGAAAGTATGCCAAGGTCTCCTGAAGTCTAGGGGTAGCAACAGGCCCCTCAAGTGCCTGCTCCCGAACTAGAGCTACTAGTGGCTCCTCAGTTGCATCCCTAGCACAGCCCCTCGCTGTGGCGTGTGCTCCGCCTCTGCCTCTACCTCTACCCCAGCCTCTAGCAACACCGGCGGTGGGGACAGCATCATCCGTAATTGAAGCTCATGTCCTCGCCATCTGTGAGAGAATAGAAAGACAAAGGCTCAAACTCCAAAATCAATAAATTTGCACAATGAGGAATGAAGTGAAGTTTTCCTAATAGTTTCGCATCCCCTCGGAGATAAGTACATGACTCCGAGGCATGGGAACAGAACAACAGAGGAACGTGAAGTCTCCAATAAGCACAAGCGCAACTCTCTAGCGATATACCCGATTAGAAGTGCCTGGATCTGCACAAAAGATGTGCAGAAGCGTAGTATGAGTACACCCCAATCGCTTTCCAATAAGTATCAATACTAACGTCGGCATAGTACTAATGAGGCTCAAGTCATGTGATACTAACTAGTCAAATAACCTGTGCTATATATCAAAGACAACTGACAACAAAATATATAATGGAGACAATGTCAGTAACCTCTTTCGAACATGTGATAACAACTCAAACAAGTAAAAGTTCACCTTGGCAACAAGTCATCAAATAGGAACACATAAATATGGCACCTCGTGCCCACAATTCTGTCACAATAACAATAGCCACTTGTATTGCTCTACCCTGTTGATAACAATATCTTGCATTGTCGCTCCCGCCTGAAACAATTACAATATTCGGCCTTATCGCTCTTGTTTTATAATATCTCGCCTTGTCGCTCCCTCCTGGCAATATAACAATATCCCGCCTTGTCGCTCCCACCTGACAATATAACAATCTCATGCCTTGTTGTCGCGCCCCTTTTTCTCGCGAAAGCGGATTTCGACATATGACAACTCTTTAAATGGGTGTTAAAAGAGAAGAGTCGCCATCTAACAATTTTGAGTTGCGTTAGGGCACCAATTTGAAAATAAACTTTGTTTTAACTAGTTTATGTTATCAAAGATCGGATAAGGGCTCAAATTACCTCCAAAAGAAGGTGTTAGGCACTCTTTGAGGTCCACAACTGTGGTTCCCGGCCGAATTTTAAACTATGTGCAGATTCTTGAATTATAACTACCTTACGTGATCATGCTAATCAAAGTATTGGGTCCAAGAAATTGATCAACTATGTAAAGTAAGGAAATAAGGCGAAACAACTCATTAAGAGAGATACTATACTAGGGGAGGAAATAACTTGTCCATTAACACTAATTGGTACAATATTTTGAGAATTACATTGTATAACTTAGTTAAGTCTAGGTTTTAATTGGCAAGTATACAAGAAATAATTACACCTAAGGGACCTAAATTTATTAGCGTAAAGGATAACCATGTGTACATACTATCATCTCCTGCTACCCGATTACTATTTTGAAGTTGTTTACTTAAAGCGCACTAGTTCAATTATAAGTCGCATCCTATGTGTGCCTATATTTACCATACCTATGGTCCAAGAGGCTTTGGACCACTATATAGGTAGTTATAGACTCAATCTAGGCCGCCCAAAAATGAGAAAACTAGGTGTCACACAGTTGAAACAAGTAGGATTTCATACAAGATGCGAGTAGCACAAGGGGGTCTCATGCTTACCTCCATGCACATATATCATCAAATAGTGGTAGAATGGTTAAGTGAACGAGGAGTCTCTATTCAAATTAATTATGCCTAAGGTAGAGTTACTAGGTAGACGATCAGTTATAAGTAAGCAGGTCTGGAATCGATACATGGATAGTTGGTGTACATGCTGCATTATTTAAATCATGTAGGAGTGATTTCTAGGCAATTAAACTCAGACGATTTAAAACCACACAGTTGAGTAATGCCGATTTTTATTGTATTTTAACCCTATAGCCATGGTTTCTAAGCGGGCAAACATGATTAAACAGTTTCAACAGTCAATATATAGTCATATAGGCATGATTTCTAGATGGTCAGATTTGGGCGATGAAGCTGTTTAAAATGCAAGTTTATTTCATTGATCCTATAACCATGATTTCTGACAAAGCATCATTTTTGTAATCAAAAGTAGCATCCATTTTATCAGCAAAATCTTTTGATAAATCAATAGGTTTGATATTCAAACCGGATAACGTTTTATCAAGAAGTTCTTCTAAATTATTTAAAGATTTAAATTTAAAATCCTAAATCTCAGGGGGTCTTTGTATATGAGTAAGAATAGTTTAAGCTTCTGATTTGCTTTTTGAAGTAGAGGCAATATCAGTTATCTTCTTGCTAGTACTCATATCTTTTATCAAAACTTTTAAATCATCAAGTTTTTTATCAAGAAAACTAATATGTTCTCCCAAAACTTTAACATATAAGCCCAAATAATTATTTTGAGAAATTAATTTATTAATTTCTGCGATGCTGACTGCAGCAACATCTTCATCAATAAATTTTTGAAATACAGTAAAAATAATACCTGTATTATTAGGTAAAACAAAAGGTGCTTGAGGAGGGTAAATAGCTTTAGTTATATTGCCACTCCCGTCTTTATAAGATCTTTCTAAAACTTTTATAAAAAGTGGTAAATATGTGGTTATAAACCAAGGAACAAAATACATAATTTGATTATGTAAAGCACAAGTTTCATAAAACTCTTGTGAAATATTGTTTAAATCTTCCTTACTATAAGTATCAAAAAACCAAGTTTTAAACTGGTTCCATTTATCACTAAAAAATTCTTTTTGAATATAACCTCTAGCTTGTGACCCTGGACTAAAATCAATTTGGTGTGTAATCATTTAAACATTATCTGGGTCAAAATCCATTTCGGATGCAGAATGAATATCCTTATCAGAAATATTATTATTATCCTGAACAATATTTGTCTTAGGGTTAATCTTAACCCTTTCAACAGGTTTATCACCTATTTTGGTAGAAATTGTGTGTAAAGATGCAGCACGATTTCTAGCTGGTCCATAGACTGGTTCAACAGGAGAAATGTGTTGAATAGCAGGCAACAGTCTATGACTAGTAAAAGAATGTCTGTTATAATTAGAATTTGTAGAAGGCAACAGTCTATTATTAGAAAATGACTGTCTACTATAAATGGAACTATTATCATCAAACTGAATGCAAATCCTACCATCTGGATTTTGAGTAATATGAGAATGCTCAGTATTACTTACAACATCAGTTATCTGACTAGGGGATATGACCGAATCCAAAGTCCATGTGGTTGGAAAATTAATTTCTTCCCACTTAATAATTCTCCTCGTGGTGACCTTAGACTTTGTAAAATTCGTTAACACTAATATAGTCTGGTCAGATGTATCATATAATTTACATCTAGGGTTTAACGTAGATAGCAATTTGAAATAAATTCTATATGATAAACATATGGTTCAAATTGCTTTTAAGCCATTAACCATGAAAGGGTTACCAGAGACGTTTTTGGCTGCTCTCTATATTATTATTATTATTATTATTATTATTATTATTATTATTATTATTATTATTATTATTATTATTATTATTATTATTATGTCAGACTCCCCTCCGGAGTCTGACATACCAGTAGTGAGCGCAGGCACAATGATTTATATACGCGTGCTTTGATGAGGAGCATTGATGCTAGGAACCCGTACAATGCTGAGTGATTGTGTGTGCTAAGTAGGAATATCAGATAGACAGATTAAGCACTCTGAGGGTGTGAGTACTTGGGAATATCATTGTGATACATTACATTTGACATGCATATTTGACATGTAGGTATATAGATGTAACATTCCTCATGCTAGATGTACTTGCATATTTTTTCATTGTTGGGCTTAAATTGTTGAACTTGAAAGCATGCCTACATTTCTATAATGTGAACGAGTAGAATATGGATGTTTCTCTAAGTTATTACTGTTATTCTCCTTGTTATATCTGTGTTGTCATTATTTTTGTTCTAATTGTATCCTTCTGATCTCGTCAATACTTTCAGCCCGGTTTAGTCCTGTTACTTATTGAGTACGTTGGGTTGGTTATACTCATACTACAATTTGCACTACGTGTGCAGATCTAGGTACATCTGGACACGGTGATTGCGAGATCTGGTGCTAGTACCTGCTCGGAGACTTCGAGGTAGCTGTTATGACGCCTGCAAACCTTGACTCTCCTTTCTTTCATTTCATTCAATACTGTTCTATTTTTCTCAGATAGTTGTTCTAGAGTCTCAAACTATGTTTACACTTAGTAGCTCATGTACTCGGTGACACTAGGATTTTGGGATAGTTGTAGTTGAGTTGCAGTTGTTTTTATCAGTTATCTATGAGATCTTCCGCTATTGAGCTTATTGAATTATGTTTTAAATTCAAATGCGTAGTTGTTGTATGATTGTTTGCTTGCCTAGTACTGTGTTAGGTGTCGTCACGACAGGTTGGGATTTTGGGTCGTGACAGCTTGCAACTGGTTAGTGCTCTCTACTCTCGTAATTCTATTTTCTTTTGCTTGTGTTCATGTTCTGTGCACCAATGTTATTTGAAGTTTTGTGAGCCAGTATGATTTGGATACTATGCTACTTTGTATACAATCCTATTCGCCTCAATGTCATTCTGCACTTTTAATGCCTCAACTCTATTTAAGTCCTAATTTTAGAATCATGTTTAGTTAACTAAATTGATTCCTGATCTCCCTATGTTTGCCTGGTTCGTATGTTAATATTAATGATTGATGTCTGTTGTGAGTGCTTCTTGATACCTTGCTTTATATTCTTGTAAAACCTCTTAGGAAATTAATGTATGCCCATAATTTGTTCGAATGTGCTCTTCCTTATTCGTGCTAAGTCATTAATGTACAACTTGACTTTTGCTAACGTTCTTAGAGTCAATTCATGATCATGTCTATGTGAATTCTGTGTAACCTTTTTAGACAAGCATGACTTATGTTTCTCTGCTATTGGTGAACGCCAGCATAGTACTATTGTTGCATGCTTTACTGCAATTCTGTTGTCACAATGTTGTTCTGCAGATCCATGCCTACTAGTGCTAATTTTGCTCGAGTCTAATGCCTTAGGGCAATCTTTGATAAATATAATTGAGCGTGCCATGTGTGATCGACCTATAGAATCTATGAATTGGGTGAATATGTGCTAATTGGCATGTTACACCCATTGAACTATGTTCACAGCCTAATTTGCCTTGATTTTCATGTTGTGTCTTTCCTGAAAGGACTATCTAGTGGTTATCTTCCCAGAATTAACTCTTGGTTATGTTCCACCTTAGATTTTTATGCTAAGTATCTCATGATTGAAACTAGGTGAATACTTGCTAATTACTTTGTCACGCTTTCGTCAAATTGGTTTGCTTTAAACTTTCATGATAGGGATCTCCGTTTGGCTATATGATCAGTTTCAACCATTTCTTACCTTAGATCTTCCTATTAAGTCTCCTATGTATGAACTTCCATTTAATTATTCCATTAGACTTAGTTCTGAACCATGTTTGTCTTGAACCCCTGTTTGTTGAAATCTTCTTGAGAATTGTTTTAGCTAAAACTTGTTCTATTCTTGTTCATCTGCTTCTTTTACCTCCTAGGTATCATATTCTAAGATGTTGTTTAATAGTCCAGTTTCTTTATTAGTTGAAACACTATGCATCCAATATGTATGTGTCTATATTTGAAGTTACTTGAGTAATTGGTTTGCGTGGGCTATTACTTGTGTTGTTTGTATTCCTACTGGTTGTTAGTAATAATGTGTAAATGGGTAATTGCTCCTATTGTTTGGGCGTGACTGCCCAAATGTTTTACCGGGTTATTCTTATTTGTAATTGGGCCCGTATATTTTATTTGGGTCTGTAATAACTTGTAAAAATGAATAATGGAGAAATTAGTGAAAGTGGGGGTTGGGATACTTTAATTCTTGCATGAATGGGTAGAAAACATACATGTAGGATCTAAAATGCTTTATCTGCTACTTGTTTAGCATGCTCCATCTCTATGTATCACCATCTAAATATACTGAATGCCTATAGGTCTTCCAAATCGCATGTTCGTTTAGACATCGTGATTTAGGACTCTAATATTAACTATGCCAATAAAACTCGTAACATGTTTAGAAATTATGCCTGTAGGATTCAAATCAAATTTGTCTCTTACTTGTTTAGCCTGTTTTATTTCTATAAACAACATGCCTATAGGATTCCGTTCGTGTGAAATATTTGCAAAATGATTGTTGCAGGTTTTACTGGCCAACTTCGTGGCTGGTGGGATAATTATTTGACTATAGAAGATAGGGCAATGGTTATAAACGCTAAAGCCATTGACGAAGGAGTTGATAACTTAGGCATGGCCCTAGTGGCAAATAGAGAAGATGTTGTTTATACCCTTATTCTTACTATTTTAGAACATTTTAATGGTTGATTTACCAATCAGAATGAGACTGTCCAAACTTTGCTTAATGGCCTTAGATATAGGACCTTAAGCGAATTTAGATGGTAAAAAGACAATTTTCTGAGTAGAGTGATGGAACTACCAGAGAATAAGTTGGACCATTGGAAAGCTAAGTTTATAAATGGCCTTCCCTCCCTATTTGCTGAAAGAGTTAGAAAGATTTTAAGAGGAAGCTATGGTGAAATTCCATACAATAATTATACCTATGGTAAGTTGATAGGAATTTGCACACAGGAAGGGTTAAACCTGTGCAATGAGTTAAGATTGTCCAGACAGCTTAAGATGGATAAGCTTAAAGAAAAATCCTAGTTAGGAGATTTTTGTACCCAGTTCGGTCTACCCGAGACTTTTGTTCATAAGAAGAAGAAACATAAGTATCATAGATACCTCAACCAAGACAGTCCTTATAAGAGAAAGAGATCTAGATATAGATCCAAAGAAGAACGAGAAGCTAAGAAAGCCCATCGTAAGGCTACTAGATTTACCAAAAATAGGTCTAAGCGAGATCTTGCTGACATTAAGTGTTATAAGTGTG
>AWOL01S0033537.1:3858-59908 GCA_000715115.1 Nicotiana otophora
CCGACTTCCAACATATTTAAAAACTAACTCTTTGCCACAAGTTTTACGCTTAGCCCTATTTTTTTCTCTTAGTTGAGTAAACAATGGCCAAACAAGAGATGTTTCTGCCCGTTTAGAAGGTTGTCTAGAAAAAGTAGGGGCAGTAACAGGAGGGTCAGACGGGGGATCTTTTGGATTATTATTAGTTGGGTTAACTTCAGGAGCAGGACTAATGGGTGTATCGTCATCCGGTTGCGTTTCATCAAAATCTATTTCTTCATCATCATTTTCATCAATAGTTGGATTACTATAAAGAACATTCATATATTCATGGTTTAATTGTTCACTAGGGGCAATATTATGGCAAAAATAAACTATTATCCCTATCAAGAATAGCAGGTGTAGGACGAGTAACAAGTTTCGGCCGGGGAGCCGGAGGAAGTGAAGGAGGAACAGATTGACCACTAGATTCACCACTCTTGGATTTTGCCTTATTTTTACTAAATATTTTTTAGGGAATAAGCCATCTTAATTAATCAAGCAAAGTAAATAAAACAAACAAAACTATAATATTAAAACTTAAGAGTGGGAACGAGTTTACCGAATTGACGAACAACTTGTTGAAAAATAATTATCGTTGAAGACCTGAAAACTTCAATTCACCAACTTCACAAATTTGTACAAATTGTAACAATTAAGTAAGCAATTATAGAAGAATATTAGAGTGAGATTGAGAGAGATTAATAATTTTGTGAGAAAAATAAAAGAATGAGGGGGTATTTATAGTTGAAAATAGGGAAAAAGTATAATTATAAAAAATTTAGGGTTAAAACAAAATTTGGGGGGTTAAATGGCTATTTTATAAATAGCCAACGGCTATTTTGGCAGACCAAACGGCTAGTTTTTAAATAGACAAACGGTCAAATTTTTTTTTAAAAAACAATTATCCGTTGGGCCCGTTTAGGACCGCTTGAACCGGCCCACTTCTGAGCCGGTCCCGGTCTCGCGGGCCTCCCCTATGAGACCAGCCCACTACCGGGCCCACCACCCCACGGTTCCGGTCCTATCCGATTAGGACCGATTAGGACCGTTTAGGCCCACCGCCCATGTGGGCTTGCGGTCCTGGACCGGTCCCGGTCCTAACCGTCCCATATGCCACCCCTAAGTATAATCGTGCCGATATATTGTTTTTGCATATACATAAACTGTAACATAAGGGAGGGAATAGGTATAACGCATTTTCACATTTTTTTAATCCCCATATTAGGATTCCTAGCTCCGTCATCACTTGGTTCATGTGCTAGAATTTAAGATATAGTTGGAATATAAGTGTCACGACCCGAAATTTCCACATTCGGGACCGTGATGACGCCTAACATTTCACTTGCTAGGCAAGCCAACATTAGAATAATTTTAACCATTTTTAACAATTTAACTTAATTAATAATAAAGAAACCAAATAACTGGAATAAAATCTGAACTAAAGTTAATAAACCAAAATAATAGCAATGTCTAAATACCATCCCAGAACTTGTGTCACAAGTGCATGAGTTTTAGAATAATACAAATAAGGGTCTGAATAAAAATAAAGTTGTGTGAAAGAAAATACACAACTAAGATAAAATAGAAGAGGACTTCAGAGCTGCAAACATTGTGCAGCTATACTTCAAGTCTCCTATGGTGGCTGAATCCGAGTAAGTCTACAGTACGCCGTTGGGACCAACTCCGGTATCTGCATAAGAAGTGCAGAGCGCAGGATGAGTACAACCGATTCCCATGTACTTTGTAAGTGCCGAGCCTAACCTCGACGAAGTAGTGACGATGCTAAGGCATATCGCTTACATTAACCTGTACGCAATATTAATAATAATAATAACAGGAACAGAAGTAAGACAGGTAAGTCATATTAACAATCGAGGTCAATTTGGCAGTCACAATCAATTATTTATTTTATCATTCTGTTGCGACATGCAACCCGTTCCCACAATATAATATTTCAAATAAATTCTGTTGCAGCATGCAACCCGATCCAAGAATATAAACTTTCAAATAATTTTATTGTGGCGTGCAACCCGATCCTACAGTATAATCTTTCAAATAAATTTCGTTGCGGCGTGCAACCCGATCTAACAATATAAACTTTCAAATAATTCTGTTGCGGCGTGCAACTCGATCCCATAGTATAATCTTTCAAATAAATTCTGTTGCGGCGTGCAATCCGGTCAATATAAATTAACAACCTTTATACGTAAAACTACTTCAATAAATGCCACAAATAATATGAAACTATTAGGCAATAAGGTATACAACAATTATAAGTTATGTAGGAAACAAATAGGGACAAGTAACAAATAAGTGTAGAATCATGGAGGAGATAGGCAATTTAATATATGAAATGCTAAATGTCAAGTAGCAACTATGACACAAAAGTCAAATAAGCAGGTAGCAATTAAGGCATGAAATCAAGGCATAATAGTAGGCAATAAAAATAAGAGAATCAATTAATATAATAATTAATTCATGAAATAAGGCAATTAGTTAAATACGTAAAAATATGGAAACAAGTAATTTGACGACGTATAGACACTCATCACCTCGTCTATACGCCGCTACACATGAAATTCACGTAACACATAGTTCAAGGGTTCTATTCCCTCAAGTCAGGGTTAACCACGACACTTACCTTGCTTTGTAATTCAAGTGATCACTCGACCACAGCTTTTCCTTTCGAACTAGTCTCCAAACTAATCAAACCTAGCAATTTATTTATCAACAATTCAATTGGAGCTTTAAAAATTATTCACAATTCGAAAGAGACATAATTTAACTCATTTTCGGAAAAGTCAACCAAAAGTCAATGTGGGGCCCACTTTTCGAAACCCAATAAAACTTTATGGAATTCGAACACCCGTTCCGATACGAGTTCAACCATACAAAAATTATCGAATTCCGACATCAGATCGCCTTTCAAATCTTTATTTTTTATTTTTGGAAGAGTTTACAAAAAATCCCCCATTTTCTTCCATTCAATTCATTAATTAATGATGTAAATAAGTATGAAATCAAGAAATATAATTAATTTCGGATAAAGAATACTTACCCAACTCAAACTCGTGAAATATCCTTCTAAAATCGCCCAAAACCGAGGTCTAAAACTCTAAAAATGAACAAAAATATCGGACTCCAGACTTATACATTCTGTCCAGGCAAGTCGCATGTGTGAAATGCGACTTGGTGCAAATATTTGCAGTACCAACCTTTAGTAAATCAATCATAACGTTTTGTATAAATTTCCAAATGATGAATGGTTTATTTTCTGGAAACTAGATTCAAAGGGCTACGACTTTCATGTTTTGATCATCTTCAAATCTCTTATAGATTGCGAGATATAAGCTTCCAAAGCTAGCCCTGTGCAGCAGAAATTTCTCACGATGCACACTGCCAGGCAAAACAACTGCAGTACCAGTCTTCAGTAAATCGATCATAACTATCTGTATAAATATCCAAATGATAAATAGTTTACATGTCTGGAAACTAGACTCAAAGGAATACAACTTTCTTGGATCATCTCCAAATTCCTTACGGATTACGAGATATAAGCTTTCAAAGTCAGCCCTCTACAGCAGAAATTTCTGCGATGCACACTGCTGTAGGCAAAAACCAGCAGTTAAAAATAGACTAGAAGTTGTCCGAAACCCCTCTGAAACTCACGAGAGTCCCTCGGGACCACGTCCGAACATACCAACAAGTCTCAAAACATATTACGGACCTACTCGAGGTCTCAAATCACACATAACAACGGCGAAACTACAAATCGCGCGTTGATTCGGACTTATGAGTTTATGAAATTTTTAATTCTATAACTCGCGCCAAAACATGTCAAATCAATTTGGAATGAACTCAAATTTTACGTACAAGTCCCAAATTACATAACGAAGCTACTGAAATTTCCGAAACCATAATCCGAACCTGATATCATCAAAGCCCACTCTCAATCAAACTTATAAATTCAAACTTTATAAAATCAAGTCTTTTATTTTTTTACGTGCCTACGCACCTCGGAATAATTTTTAATTTTGTACACAAGTCATAAATATTGTTACGAAATTGATCGAACTCTCAAAATCCAAATCGGGACCCGATATCAGCAAAAGTCCAATTATAGCCAATTTAAAAATTCTTTAAACCTTTAAAAATTCTAGTTTCTGTCAAATGGCAATAATTCGAGTTAGGGACTTGCGAATTCGATTCGGGGCTTATGTTCAAGTTTCAAATCACGATACGTACCCACCGGGACCGTCAGAATACTGATCTTGGTCTGTTTGTTCAAAACGCTGACCGAAGTCAACTCAAATGAGTTTTGAAGTACTATTTCACATTTTCTTCAATTTTTGCATAAACGTTTTTCGAAAAAATATACGGACTACGCACGTAAGTCGAGAAAATACAGAATGGTGCTATTCGAGGTTTCGTAGCACAGAATTGATTGTTAAATTTAAAGATGACCTATCGGGTCATCACAATAAGTTCGAAGTTGTTTATACGTTTTCTAGGAAGTATGAGCCGCATTGATACATCGAACGTGCAAATTCAAATGGATCGTGCTCAAATGGCTATATATATTTATATTTTATGTATAGCGTATTCACTTGACAAGGTGGTTTGTTCTGATGGTAAGCACCCTCCACTTCCAATCAAGAGGTTGTGAGTTCGAGTCACCCCAAGAGCAAGGTGGGGAGTTCTTGGAGGGAAGGATGCCGAGGGTCATTTTGGAAACAGCCTCTCTACCCCAGGGTCGGGGTAAGGTCTGCGTACACACTACCCTCCTCAGACCCCACTAGTGGGATTATACTGGGTTGTTGTTGTTGTTGTCGTATAGCGTATTCACGATTTAGAATCAAAGAATTTGAAGTGTCGGTTCATTTCTATATATAGGTTTTGAAAAATTTCAGATAGATATGCAGACAATTGGCTCTATATATGTGTTTTTAAATTTTGCAAGGCAAAGGTTTGCCTGAACTAAGTAAAAATCAGTACTAATACCTTAGCAAGTTCAAGCATGGTAAATTCACCAGGATTACCAAGATTGAAAGGACCCACATGATCCCCTTCCATCAACCTCATCAAATCTGAGGAGATGTTGCTTTTACAGCTATGTGGCAGAAGCAGAGTAATTAGTGTCCGAAAATGGTAAAGGAAACAAAGGGGTAGGGAGTTGGCCAGTATAGGATTTTTCAATGGAATAGCAAAACAATTTCAACAGTATAGGTTCTACAGGAGCTTGCTTGCTCGTTTTTCTTTCCCACTCATGTCCTCTTTGACCTTTTATCCATGGATTTTACTATAGCTATTTTGCTTTACTTTATGTGAAAAAAGTAGTCTTCTTATTACTTCATGTTCAAATTAAGGAGTAAATACTTTTTATGATATCGAGCTCTTTTCCACCAGCCCGTTCTTTATTAGGCATTTAGGCGAACTTGTCTAGTTAATTAACTCAACGTAAAGAAAACTCGTTAGGTCAAAACTAGGGGAGTGCTTACTAATAGTGAAAGGTTACATCTCTCCACCCTTATTAGTAGTAGCCAGGTAGCTTCGTGTTGTAAAATGACAGATCGATAATGAAAGGCAATGTAGTAAGAAAGCGCAACTCTATTAGACCTTTATCCGAAAAAAGCTGATTACTCCCTCTGTTTCAATTTAGATGACACACTTTCCTTAATAGTCTGTTCCAAAAAGAATGACATATTTCTACAATTGCAAATAATTCAACTTTAAACTCTTCATTTTACCCTTAACGAGAAGATTTTATAATCACACAAATGTCATGGCCCCACAAAGGTTTTACCCTTTAAACTTTTAAAACCACAAATTTCAAAAGTTTTTTTTTCTTAAACTTCGTGCCGAGTCAAACTCATCTAAATTGAAACGAAGAGAGTAATTCAATTACATCCTTTTTAAAAATTATTTTAGAGTATTGCAACTTATAAGCAGCACGAGTGCATGACCATAGAGCCGAGAGCGTTAGAGGGGCTCATTGTCTCAAGATCACATGGTGCAAATTTAAATTTTTTATTAGACAGACACTACTAGAAAACTGTCAAAAAACGTCTAGAAAAATTGACCGAAATCGGTAAGAACCGAATAAAAACCAATCAATTCTTGACCCCCTTTAATTCGTCAAAAACAAAATGGTCGCTAATACGAGGCAACCGCAGACGACCGATATTTCCGACCGAAGTCGGTCGGTAATTTTCAACGTACTTTGACCAAATAACCTGACACAAACTAAATTTACCGACCGAATTCGGTAGGTATTCTTAAAAATAATTTCTAATTATTTATAAATTAGCGACCGATATCGGTCGGAATCTTAATTATTTATTTTTTTAAAATTGTTCATTTCCGACCGAAATCGGTGGGTATTATTAAAATATTTAAAATTTATAATCAAAAATTCTGACCAAAGTCGGCCGGTAATTTTAAATTTTTGACAATTTTATTTTAATATTTCCGACCGACTTTGGTCGGTATGCGGTCAGTTTTCTTGGTAAACGTTTGGCAGAATACAATTATTTTACAACTGCACCACCTTCCAATCACCAATCACCTATAATGGCAGCATTACATTGCTGTCATTCAACCAATAACAACAACAACAATAACAACTATATTAACAATATTTATAGAGTTTCAAAATATCCAACAAAAAAACGTTTCACAAGTTAAAAGTTCAAACATCATTCAATGAGTGTTTTGTACTACATCATCTCCATCTCCACTACTAGAAGCTTCATGTCGGCATGGTTCAAAGGATCACGATGAGAAGGATTAGCATCTGGGGAAGACTCACGAGACCGGAGAATCGGAAAAGCACCACTAGCAAGAAAATTAACCAGCTGATCTTGAAGGACATTAAATTGTTCGTCTCTCCTTTCTAGCTGATCTTGAAGGGTATCAATTTTTTTATCTCTCTTTTCTTCTCTAGCATTTGCCTCTTCAAGCTCTGCTGACAGCTTTGCGATCTTCTTGTCCATTGCCGAGAGAGTCGACCTATCAAGTACCTCGCCCTGGACGGAAGTCCCAATACCTTACAATCCATCTCTGTAGCATCGAAATGATCTCTCTGGAAGGCCGTATGCTATCCCCTTTTTAGGATCACCGATAACATCCAACCATATCTTCTACGCTTTTTCGACTGAATGGAAGGTCGCTCGCCTTGCTCATTCAGTGGCAAGCTTTGACTGTACTCCTCCATAGTAGTTTTGTAGCTACCCTGTGAGCACGTAATTTTTGCCCCTATATGAAATTACTCCTAAATATATTCAAAATAGTTTTAATTATTTTTCGTTGAATTTTAGGTATTTTGTTTGTTTATTTGTTTGTATTTTGTTGCATTAATAGATTATTTGCATCATTGCATCATTAGGAATGTTTTAAATCATAAGCAAAATCAACAAAAATATTTCATATTTGATGTATTGCATTTTATATCTTGATTGCATCATAGGATTTAATTACAAGTTAATTAAAAATCATAAAAAAAATTACATTAGTTTATTTCTTTTGCATGTTGGTAATTAAATAGTTTAATTTTAATTAATCTAAATTAGTTTAATTGCTAATTAGGTCATTTTTGTAAAATAGGTTCAATTAGTGTTAATTTGGTTAATTTTGAAAATCAAATAAAGAGTAAGAGGGTATGTTTTCTTTAGATTCCGAATTGGGCCAACTTCAAATGGCCCAAATCTCACAACACATCCGCTCCAGCCCAACTCCCAAATCGGTCCAGCCCCACTGATGCCCAAAGCGACCCCGTTTTGATCCAGTTTAATCTTCACCCTTCATCTCCTATGATCTAACGGCGGAGAACTAATTTTATTTCCCCTTGTAACTGTCTGAATTAGCCCTACCCCCCTCAAGTGATCTCTCAGAACTCCCTTCTGTCCTCTTTCTTTCTCCACTGTCAGCCAAAAATCGTCTACGGCGCGCGGGCCGCCACCAAATCCAATCAAATCTAAATCCCTACAGTCCCCAATCCTCCTTAATCCAAATCCCTTGCAAATTTCCCCAAAAACATCACCAAACGGGACATCTAGTAGATTTGAAATTTGCTTTTAAAAAACAAAACCAAAAGCCTTTTTTCATTTCTTGATCCAATTTGGGATGTTTGTTAATGAATTTAACCTCATTCGATGGCTTTGGTATGAGCTGTCAGACAGTAGCTCCATCTCATTTCACGGCCATCTGCGATAGTTAAATCGCCATTAAACGGCTGAAATCACTCTCAACTTCTCGTTTCTTCCCCTTTTCGGTAGGCGATAAGAATTGTTACATATTAACATTGGCCGTGTGAAGAAATTCCGACCAATGCTCATTTACCAATCCTCATTGCCCGCCGGATTTTGTTCTGCTCGCCAAAGTTTGTTTTGTTCATCGGATTTCTTTGACGTCATCAAGTGTGTAACAGATTGGTATCAATATCTTAAATGTTTTCTCATTACTTGCTTCACTAATCTATTTGAGCATTTTTTAAGTTAATAATTTAGGTCGATTAGTAGTTAATTAATTTTGATTGCCTGATAAATTTATTAATTAATGGTCAAAGTGGTTCCAATTGCACTGAAGCTACTATGTCATTTTAGATGATCTTTGACATTAGGATAACTGGGCCTGTCTTGCAAGACAAGCAGGCCCACTGGATTTGGTATTTGAAACGGGGGAAATATATGTGTTATGGGTTGTGGCTTGAAGGTCCAAGCACCCGTTGAAAACCAAAGGTAATTGATAAAGTGTGGAGGATAACTTAGGGATTTAACAAGGGAATGTTTTGATAACTAACGTGATGATTCTAGAAGCAGGGGAAGGATTAACTAGCAAAAGAAAAGCTGAAAAGGGTCGCCGGTAACAGAGCAAATATAGAAAATAAAAGGACTAGAAAGAAAACGAATAACAGAAAAGATGCTGAGAATTGTTATAAAACAGTACACACTCTCATTCTCTGGAGGACATGCATATATACAGAAACTCACAGACTCTTTCTCATCTCAGACTCTCACACATGCCATACACATTCACTCATCCTCACTCATTCTCACACACAGAAAAACACTTTAAAAATTCAAATTTAGATCTAGAAAAACCAAAAAGAGAGAGAGTGGAATTATGGAGAAAACAAAAAAAAAATAAAGGTGTATTTATTTGCTGATTGATTTTGAGGCAATCTTTGCCATTTTTTCTGGGTTTCGAACTATTATTCATATAGTTTGGGGGCGGTTTGTGATGACCCGATAGGTTAATTTTAGTTTTAACCTTTATTTCTGTGTTTCGAGATATTGAATAGATACGTTTATCCTTGCTCGATTTGTGTGCACAGTCCGTGTCTTTTTCGAAAAATATTTATGTGAAATATTGATAAAAATATGTAATTTTGCCTTAAAACTCATTTGAGTTGACTACGGTCAACGTTTTACGAAAACAAATCTGGATCAATATTTTGACGGTCTCGGTGGATCCAAATTATGATTTGAGACTTAGTCGTATGCCCGGAATCGATTTCGGAAGTCCCTAACTTGATTTAACGTAGTTTGTTGAAAACTAGCAATTTAAAGGTTTAAAGAATTCCTAAGTTTGACCGTAGGTTGACTTTGTTGCTACCGGATTCGGATTTCGGTTTCGGTACTTGATATAGGTTTATTTCAGTATTTATTACTTTTCTGCAAAATTTGGTGCAAAATGTAGTTGATTTGACGTGATTCGGACGTTCGGTGGTAAAATTGAAAGTTCTTAAGTTTCTTTGAAAATTTCATTTATTTTGATGTCCGATCGTAGTTCTAGGTGTTATTTTGGTATTTTGATCATGCGAGTTAATTCGTATGATATTTTTGGACTTGTGTGCATGTTTAATTTAGAGCCTCGGGGGCTCGGATAAATTTCGAACGCATTTCAGAGAGTTCATAGGAGATCAGATTTTTTGCTGGTGCTCAGATCTCGTATTTATGAGAAATTAGTCATATTTGCGACAACCGTATTTGAGAGCTTCATGCTCGTATTTGTGAAGAGCACAATGGCCTGAAGAGTTTGCATTTGCGAACTCCCTATCGTATTTGTAATGATGGCCTGGCCTGGGTATTGGTCGCAATTGCGATCGCTGAGTTGCTTTTGCGAAGGGTCCAAGCTCGCAATTGCGAACAAATCATCGCATTTTCCATGACAGTAGATGTGTGGGATTCCTCGCATTTGCAATGAATTCTTCGCATTTGCGATGGATTCTTCGCATGCGGGGTTAGCATTTGCGAACCTCAGGTCGCATTTGCGATATTTGTGCTTGGACAAAAAGCTGAAAAGATGGGATTTAGCTCAGTTTTCACAAACTCTCAACCGTAAATATCCTAGAGGCGATTTTTCAAGAGATTTTCTTCCTAAATTCACTAGTAAGTGACTTTAATCTATTTTTTTTTTTCTATTACTCATTATATTTCATAAGATTTCAACTTCAAATCTAGGACTTTCATGGTAGAAATTAGGGATTTAGGTAGAATTAGAGATTCTTATAAATTTGGGATTTTGACCTCGAATTGAGGTCGGATTGCGAAACTAATTACATAACCGGGCTCATGGGTGACTGGGCAATTGAGTTTTGATCTGAATCTCGGGTGTTGACCAAGCGGGTCCGTAGTTGACTTTTTGGAAAAAGTGTAAAGATCTTAGTTTTGATTTTCTTGCTAAGCTTTGAGGGAAGTGTTGGGTCTAACCTTGATTTGAGAGAATTAGGAACCCTTGAGCTATGTGCTATGTGAATCACATGTGTAGCAGCGTATATACGAGGTGATGAGTGTATATACACCGTCAAAATAGTTGTTTTCATGCTTTTTCGTATTTCATTAATTATCTCATTCCATGTCTTAACTGTTACATGTCTTAGTTGCGTTCTATGTTGTAACTTGTTACTTGTCATTTATTTAATCTTGTATTGAAATGCTCGTTTCTTCTATGATTAATTGCTACCTGCCTTACTTGTCTTATTGTATGCTTTAATTGATGGATATTTGGTTTGTCTTGTTGCTTAGTATTAATTATTGCATTCCTTGATTTGGTACGAGGCTTCTGTATGGCTTTGCTTTCATATTCTTTAATCGTAGAGATTCCCTTAATTTGAGTTGTTGAATTGATTACATTTATTGATTTTGTTTATGGATCGGGTTGCACGCCGCAACGGATGGAATAAGGGAGGATTGATATTGATATGGTAGGATCGGATTGCACGCCGCAATGGATATTATATGTGACATTGACTTGGTTAAATAAGGGAGGATTATGATATTAATTCTGATTATATGATGGGATCGGGTTACGCGCCGCAACGGATTTTACATGTTATTCTTGATATTGATGTGGTGAAATAAGGGAGGATTGTATTTGTATGGTGGGATCGGGTTACGCGCCGCAACAGATTGTGTGTTTTGTACTCATTGTTCCATTGTGTTAGATTTCAGTGTTTTCATACGAGATTCTGAGGACTAATGTTTCTGGTTTTACTGATTTCGAGGATTGAGTTATTTTCATAAGTTAACTGCCTTACTTTTCCTGTGTACCTTTCCTGTTATTATTATAATACCGCGTATAGGTTATTATAAGTGACCTGCCTTAGCCTTGTAACTACTTCGTCGAGATTAGGCTCGGCACTTACAGAGTACATGGGGTCGGTTGTACTCATACTACACTCTACACTTCTTTTGTAGATTTTGGAGTCGGTCCTAGCGGCGACCAGTAGATTGCTCGATTGATTGCCTAACAAAGACTTGAGTTACAACTGCTCAGTGTTCGCAGCCGTGAATTCCCCCTCTACCTTATTCTAGATGTTTATTTCATTTTAGATAGTTACTTTCATTCAGACCATTATTTGTATTATTGTAGTCGCTCGTGCACTTGTGACACCAGTTTGGGGATTGTATGTAGATATCGCTATTGTTATGGTTTTCTCGCTCTATTTCAGTTTATTTAGTTTCTTGGTTATTATTTAATTTGGATTGTTAAAAATGGCTAAAAACTATTCTAACGTTGGATTTCCTAGAAAGTGAAATGTTAGGCGCCATCACGGTCCCGAGGGTAGGAATTTCGTGTCGTGACAAGTTGGGATCAAAGCACTAGGTTGCCTAGGTCTCACGAGTCACGAGCAAGCATAGTAGAGTCTAGAGGATCGGTATGGAGACGTTTGTACTTATCTTCCAGAGGCTATGGAGTTTAGGAAAAAATTCACTTCTTTCTTTCTCTATAGTGCAATTTTATTCTATCATTGATGATTGAACCATTCTATTCTTGTTCTCTCACAAATAGTGCGAATACGCACTGCATCTACAGCCAGACAATAACCGGATCCCCCTGTGGCAGTTACTACTGGGGGCAGAGGCCGAGGCAGAGGCAGAGCTCAGCTTAGAGCTCGAGCAGCAACACCAGCAGTGGAGCCTCAAATTGATCACGAGGGGGAGGTTCTAGCTCAGACTGTACCCGTCGGACCAACTCAGGTCCCGGAGGGGTTCATAGTCACTCTAGTGCTTTAGGACGCTCTAGTCCATTTCGTAGCCTTATGGAGAGTTTGGCCCAGACCGGTACATTCCCGGTGGCACCAACTGTCTCTCGGGATGGGGGATTAGCACAGACTCCTTCTACTCACACTCCGGAGCAGGCGATTCCCCAGTATTAGACTCTAGCAGCCCCTCCAGCTGGGGTGGTTCAGCCGGTTTTTGCGGAACAGGATGGTGATAGGCCTGCTATGTCTTGTGAGGCTTTGTTGAGGTTGGGTAAGTTTACCAAGCTCTTTCTTGTTCATTTCAGTTGTACATCTTATGAGGACCGACATGATTATCTAGACCGCTGCCATGAGGTGTTGCGGTACATAGGTTTAGTTGAGACCAATGGGGTCGATTTTGCAGCGTTTTAGATGATTGATTCCGCCAAGAGATGGTGGAGAGATTATATGTTGACTAGACTAGCTGGTTCACCTGAATTTACTTGGGATCCATTTTCACAGTTATTTCTAAAGAAGTTCATCCCTGTCACTCTAAGAGAGGATTACCGCAGGCGGTTTGAGCGTCTTCAGCAGGGTAATATGACTGTTACCCAGTACGAGACTCGATTTGTGGACTTAGCTTGCCATGCCATTATTTTTCTTTTTACTGAGAGGGAGAGAGTGAGGAGATTCATTGATGGGCTAACTTTCACTATCAGGCTACAGATGGCTAAGGAGACTGGAGATGATATTACTTTTTAGAGGGTCATAGATATTAACAGACACATTGAGATGGTTCGTGCTCAAGAGAGGGGGCCGGTGTCTAATAAGAGGCCTCGTCATTTTGGTAGTTTTAGTGGTGCCTCATCTGGAGGCAGGGGTACTTTTGGTTGGGGCCATCCTTCCAGGCCATTTCATTCAGCGCTTCAGGCATCTCACAGTGCTTCAGGGAGTCGTGGTCCTTATGTACCTCATTTTGGGCAGCCAACCTACAGTGCACCATTAGCTCCTATCAGTGCGCCTCCGATTCAGAGCTATCACCATGGTTATCCGGCCCGTTCGGGTCAGTTTCAGCTTCATCAGCAGGATGGGTGTTTTGAGTGCGGAGGTACTAGTCACATCAGGAGGTTTTGTCCGATAATATTGGTCGGTATACCACATCAGACTTCTCGTGCCATGGTCCCGGTACCAGTTGCTCTATTGCCTGCTCAGCCAGCTAGAGGCAGGGGTCAGAAATCCAGAGGTGGAGATCGGGTTTCACAGCTATTTCTAAAGAATTTCATCCATGTCACTCTAAAAGAGGATTACCGCAGGAAGTATGAGCATCTTCAGTAGGGTTGTACGACTGTTACCCAGTACGAGACTCGATTTGTGGACCTAGCTCGCAATGTCATTATCTTGCTTCTTACTGAGAGAGAGATAGTGAGGATATTCATTGATGGGCTAACTTTCACTATCAGGCTACACATGGCCAAGGAGACTGGAGATGATATTACTTTTCAAAGGGCCGTAGATATTGCCAGACGGATTGAGATGGTTCGTGCTCAGGAGAGGGGGCCAGTGTTTGATAAGAGGCCTCATCATTTCGGTAGTTTCAGTTGTGCCTCATCTGGAGGTAGAGGTAATTTTGGTTGGGTCCATCCTTCCAGGATATTTCATTCAGCGCTTCAGGCATCTCATAGTGCTTCAGGGAGTCGTGGTCCTTATGAACCTTATTTGGGTAGCCAACCTACAGTGCACCATCAGCTCCTATCAGTGCGCCTCTGATTCAGAGCTATCACCATGGTTATCTGGCCCGTTTGGGTCAGCTTCATCTTTAGCTTCAGCAGCAGGATGAGTGTTTTGAGTGTGGAGGTGCTGGTCACATTAGGAGGTTTTGACCGAGAATGTTGGTCGGTATGCCACATCAGACTTCTCGTGCTATGGTCCCGACACCAGTTACTCCACCGCCAGCTTAGCCAGCTATAGGCAGGGGTAAGGAAGCCAGAGGTGGAGGTCAAGCCGTTAGAGGTAAAGGTCAGGCCGTTAGAGGTGGAGGCCAGCCACCTAGAGGCCGCCCCAGAGACGTAGTTCAGAGTGGTGGGTCCCATCCCCGATGTTATGATTTCCCAGCTAGGCGCCTGAGGCCGAGTCATCTAATACCGTTATCACAGGCATTCTTCCAGTCTGCCATAGAGATGTTTCAGTTCTATTTGATCCGTGATCTACTTATTCCTTCATGTCATCCTATTTTGATTCATATCTGGTTGTGCCTGGTGATTCTCTGAGTACTTATGTTATGTGTTCACGCCTGTGGGAGATTCTATTACTGTAGATCGCGTTCATCGCTCGTGTGTGATTACTATTGGGAGTCTTGAGACTAGCGTAGATCTCCTACTTCTTGATATGGTAGAGTTCGATATTATCTTGGGTATGGATTGGCTATCAGCGTATCATGCTATATTGGACTGTCACGCCAAGACGGTGACCTTAGCCATGCCGTGGTTGCCTCAATTATAGTAGAGAGGGACTCATGGACATTCTACCAGCAGGGTTATTTCCTATATGAAGGCTCGACTCATGGTCGAGAAGGGATGTCTAGCTTATTTTGCCTATGTTCGTGATTCGAGTGCGGAGGTTCCTTTCATGAATTCAGTACCTGTTGTGTGTGAGTTTCAAAAGGTATTTCCTGTAGATCTGCCGGAGATGCCACCCGACAGAGATATTGACTTCCGTATTGATCTAGCTCCAGGCACTCAACTCATTACTATTCCACTATACCATATGGCCTCGTCAAAGTTGATGGAATTGAAGGAGCAGTTATAAGATTTGCTTGATAAGGGATTCATTAGACCTAGTGTCTCACCCTGCGTTGCGCCCGTATTGTTCGTGAAGAAAAAAGATGGGTGGATGAGGATGTGCATAGATTATCGATAGTTGAACAAGGTCACTATCAAGAACAAGTATCCGTTGTCGAGGATTAATGACTTATTTGATCAGCTTCATGGTGCCAAGGTGTTTTCGAAGATTGATTTGAGGCCTGGCTACCATCAGTTGAAGATTAGGGCATCCGATGTCCCTAAGACGGCTTTTTTGGACTTGGTATGGGCATTATGAGTTCGTAGTGATGTCATTTGGGTTGACAAATGCCCTAGCAACATTTATGGATTTGATGAACCGAGTGTTAAAGCGCTATTTGAATTCTTTTGTGATTGCATTCATTGATGATATCTTGATCTACTCTCGCAATCGAGAGGAGCATGAGCAACATCTTCGGATTGTACCTCAGACTCTGAGAGATAGCCAGTTATATGCCAAGTTTTCAAAGTGTGAGTTTTTGTTAGACTCATTTGCCTTTTTGGGGCATGTTGTATCGACATAGGGCATAAAGGTGGATCCTAAGTAGACTAAGGCAGTCCAGAACTAGCCTTGACCTACTTTAGTTATAGAGCTTCGGAGTTTCCTAGGTTTGGCGGGTTATTATCGCCGGTTTGTGGAAGGGTTTTTATCCATAGCAGCCCTATTAACTAGATTAAACTAGAAGGGTGCCCCATTCAGATGGTCGGATAAGTATGAGTTGACCTTTCAGAATCTCAAGGCTGCTTTCACTACGACGCCAGTATTGATGTTGCCCACAGGTTCAGGATCATTCATGGTGTATGGTGATACATCTCGTATTGGGCTCGGTGCAATATTGATACAGGATGGGAGGGTGATTGCATACGCATCGCGGTAGTTGAAGGTTCATGAGAAGAGTTACCCTGTTCATGACTTAGATTTGGCAGCCATTGTTCATGCGCTGAAGACTTGGAGGTACTATCTTTATGGCGTGTCGTGTGAGGTGTTCACTGATCATCGGAGTCTACAGTATTTGTTCAAGCAAAAGGATCTTAACTTGAGGCAGAGGAGGTGGTTGGAGCTGTTGAAAGACTATGATATCACCATTTTGTAACATCCTGGGAAGGCCAATGTGGTGGCCGATGCCTTGAGTAGATATGCTGTGAGCATTTGTAGCACTGAGTATATTTTAGTTGGTGATAGGCCGATTGCAGCATATGTTCATGATTTTGTTAATCAGTTCGTAAGGTTAGATGTTTCAGAGCCCAGCCGCGTTCTATCTTGCACAGTCTCTCTGTCTTCCTTGTATGAGCACATCATCGAGCTTTAGTATGATGACCTCTATTTGCTTGTCCTTAAGGACACGGTGCGGCACGGTGGTTCCAAGCAGGTTACTGTTGGAGATGATAGGGTTTTACGGATGCAAGGTCATTGTGGATAGGTTGACCAAGTCGGCACATTTCATTCCAGTGGCAGTTACCTATTCTTTAGAGTGGTTAGTTGAGATCTACATCGGTGAGATCATCCGTCTTCACGATGTGCCCGTGTCTATCATTTCTGATTGAGGTACGTAGTTCACCTCACACTTCTAGAGGGTCGTACAATGTGAGTTAGGCACGCGAGTTGAGTTGAGTGCAGCATTTCATCCCAGATGAACGGGCAGACTGAGTGCACTATTAAGATATTGGAGGATATGCTTCGCGCTTGCATTATGGATTTCAGGGATTCTTGGGATCAGTTCTTGCCACTTGCGGAGTTTGCCTACAACAACAGCTACCAATCGAGCATTCAGATGGCTCCTTATGAGGCCAGCAGGTGGTGCCGTTTGCCAGTTGGATGGTTCAAGTCGGGAGAGGCTCAGTTGTTGGGTACCGATTTGGTTTAGGATACCTTGGATAAGGTCAAGATTATTTAGAATCGACTTCGCACCGCTCAGTCTAGGCAGAAGAGTTATGCTGATCGTAGAGTTCATGATGTTGCATTCATGATTGGAGATAGGGTATTGCTCCGGGTTTCACCCATGAAAGGTGTGATGGGGTTCGGAAAGAAGGGCAAGTTGAGCTCTAGATATATCAGACCCTTTGAGGTTCTTGAGAGAGTGGATGAGGTGGCCTATAGACTGGCATTGCCACCTAGTTTATTAGCACTCCATCCAGTATTCCATGTGTCCATGCTCCAAAAGTATCATGGCGATTCATCCCATGTGTTAGATTTCAGCTCAGTCCAATTTGACATGGATTTGACTTATGAGGAGGAGCCGATGGCTATTCTAGTCCGGCAATTGAGGTCTAACATTTATCCTTCAGTGCGAGTGCAGTGGAGAGGTCAGCCAATCGAGGTAGCCACGTGGGAGTCCGAGTCAGACATGCATAGTAGATATCCACACCTTTTCATCAGTTCAGGTACCTTTCTATGTTTGTTTGAGGACGAATGTTTGTTTTAGAGGCGGAGAATGTGATGACCCAATAGGTCAATTTCAGTTTTAGCCTTCATTTCTTTGTTCTGAGACCTCGAATAGCTCCGTTTAGCCTTTCTCAATTTGCGTGCGCAGTCAGTAACTTTTCCCGAAAACTTTTTATGTGAAAAATTGATGAAAATGCAAAATTTTGCCTTAAAACTTATTTGAGTTTACTACGGTCAACGTTCTGTGCAAATGGATCCGGATCAATGTTTTGACGGTCTCGGTGGGTCCGTACTGTGATTTGGGACTTAGGCGTATGTCTGGAATCAAATTCGCAAGTCCCTAACTTGATTTAACATAATTTGTTGAAAACTAGCAATTTAAAGGTTTAAAGAATTCCTAAGTTTGACCGTAGGTTGACTTTGTTGCTACCGGATTCGGATTTCGGTTCCAAAACTTGGTATAAGTTCATTTCAGTATTTATGATTTGTCTGCAAAATTTGGTGCAAAACGGAGTTGATTTGACGTGATTCGGACGTTCGATGGTAAAATTGAAAGTTCTTAAGTTTCTTTGAACATTTCATTCGTTTTGGTGTCCGATTCGTAGTTCTATGTGTTATTTTGGTACTTTGATCGCGTGAGCAAGTTCATATGATGTTTTTAAACTTATGTGCATGTTTGGTTTAGAGTCCTGAGGGCTCGGATGAGTTTCAGACGCGTTTCAGAGTGTTCATAGGAGATCAGAGTTTTTTGTTGGTGATCAGATCTCGCATTTGCGAGAAATTAGTTGCATTTGCAAGATTCATGCTCGCCTTTAGGAAGAGCAGAGTGGCTTGATAAATTCGCATTTATGAACTACCTATCGCATTAGCGATGATGGCCTGGCCTGGGTGTTGGTCGCAATTGCGATCACTGAGTCGCTTTTGCGGAGGGTCCAAGTTCGCAATTACAAACAAATCATCGCATTTGCGATGATAACAAAGGTGTGGAATTCCTCGCATTTGCGATGGATTCTTCGCATTTTCGGGGTTTGCATTTGCAAACCCCAGGTCGCATTTGCGACATCTGCGCCTGGACAAAAAGTTGAGAAGATGGGATTTAGCTCATTTTTCACAAACTCTCAACCCAAAACACCCTAGAGGCTATTTTGCAGGAGATTTTCTTCCTAAATTCACTGGTAATTGACTTTAATCTATAGTGGTTCCACTTCTAGCAAGATTTAAAGGGTTGATCTTGTAAATATTCATGAAATCAGGATGAGCACATGGCCGTAAACGTGCTAAGGCGACTACTGGGTGTCACAACCCAGAATCTAACCAGCCAGGATGGAACCTAACACAACCTGCTAGGTAAGCCAGTTAACGATAAACCTATTCAAATAAGATTCATTAAGAGAAGAAATGATAATACAACTAAACTTTTATACAAAGAGTTCCCAAGTACTGGTAGTACAAATCACGAGCTTCTAAGATTTAGAGTTTACAAAGCTGGTAATAAATAAATACATTATTTATTTGAAATATACATGAATAGATTAAAAATTCTAAAGCTACCAAGAACAAGCGGCAGCTATGACCGAAATACAGGTACATCTTCAAATCCAGCTCCCGCCATACACAGCAACATCAACATACAACATTTGCACGCAAGGTGTAGAAGTGTAGTGTGAGTACAACCGACCCCATGTACTCAATAATTAACAAACCTAACCTTAGGTTAAAAGCATTGACGAGCTTGGAGAAAGGTCAGAGTCCAACACCAATAGCCAAGAACAGTTCGTAACAATATAAGAAAAGAAGTACAAGCAATGACTCAAAAACATGTTGCTCAGCTTGTTCACAGTTACGGAAAAATAGTCATGATTCTCAAGTATAACAGCAAACATATCTTTCACCAAATATACCAAAGTATGACTAATTCAAACAAATTGTGATTTTTTCCAAAGCCTTTCAACAATAAATAAGATGTTTCATTATCAGATAGCACGAGGAAAGTACTTCTCTATGCCTACATGTCAGTGTGCACGCGAAATCATGAATGTCACCAAAATCGGGTAGCATGAGGAAATGAATCTCTATGCCTATAAGTCAAGTATGCATTTAAAATGCAATGCATTACAGTGATGAACTCATATACTCACACTCTCAGAGTACTCAATCTCACTGTCTCACACTTCCCACTCATCACGCTCAATCACTCAATACACTCACTCACTCAGCACTGTACAGGGTAGATCTAACCCAAATACTAATAAATCCTGCTGCGGCGCGCCGTCTGATCCCATCGTGAATCAATTGCAACCGCGCTCACTGTGGGTGTGTAGACTCCGGAGGGGAAGATATAACCCAAGCGCTATAATAAGTCAATCATGGCATAAATTAATAAAGCATGATGAGGCGTGCAACCTGATTCCATAAATATCACTCACAAACAAGCCCTCGGTCTCACTCAGTCATCAATCTCTCCAGTCTCACTAGCTCATAATGTCATGAAGATCAGCCCAAAAATGATGATATAATGTATCGATAAATAGCAACAGAGACTGAGATATGATATGCAAATGAAGGAGTATGACTGAGTATGTTACTGTAATTTAAGCAAATAACTCCATTACACATATGACCTCAGCGGGTCCCAACAGAATAAGCATATAGCGTAAACATGGTTTCTAACATGGATCACAACTCAATTACTCTAACACGTAAAAATCTCATGGATAAAAACGAAATTAAATGAAATCTCATGGATCACAACTCAATTCATACGGTGCATGCCCACACGCCCGTTACCTAGCATGCGCGTCACCTCAACGCCAAACACATAACACTTATATTTAGGGGTTCATACCCTCAACACCAAGTTTAAAAGTGTTACTTACCTCAAAAAAGCCAAATCCAATACCGAGCAAGCCAAACGATGCTCCAAAAATGCCATCCTGTGCGTACTAACCTCTAAACGACTCAAAACTAGCCAAAAGCAACTCAAGAACATCAAATAATGGCAAAGGAAACAAACCCAATCGATAAAGTTCGAATCTTTAATCAAAAGTCCAAAGTGAACCAAAAAGTCAAACCCGAACCCGCACCTCGAAACCCGATAAAACTCACAAAATCCGACAACCCATGCAATTATGAGTCCAACCATACTAGTTTCACTCAAATCCAACTCCGAAATGATGTCCAAAACGCGAAAATTCACTTTAGGAAATTTTAGGTAAAAACCCCCAATTTCTCTTTTGAAATTATCAATCAAATGCCAAAAACCGAGGATAAATTAATGAAGTATAATCAAAATTGAATAGAGAACACTTACCCCAATCCATATAGTGGAAATCCTCTTAAAACTCGCTCAAATCCGAGTTCCCTAGCTCCAAAAATATTGAAATGAGCTTATAAAAAAACTGCCTAATAAAAACACTAATCTGATCGCTAAAAGTCTAATACCCGTCGCTTAAAGTACCAAATGTGGTCGCTAAAGGTACGCACCAGAACTTGCTTGCAACAACAATTTGTTTTTCACTAAAAGGTCTCTAACTCCCTCATACGAACTCGGAGTTTGATGATTCTTGCTCCTATGAGTCACAAATAATAATATGAACCTAATCGTTCAAGAGAAACTCAATTCGGAGATCATTTGCTCAATGCGATACCAACTTCGCTCGTTAAACAATTAACTCATGCTTTGAAGTAAATATCCAATCGCGACTTAATAAAATTAGACCAAACATTCCAGATTATTCTTATAAATCATTATCAAACTCCCGAAAGTCTCGAAATCGAATTCCGATCTCTAGAACGAAAAATGGACCTTTGGATCATTATATGCTTATGCTCAAAACAATGGCAAAACACCAAACACGTTAAAAACTCATCCAAAACTCACCCGAGCCCCACGAAATCCCAACCAAATATACCAACAAGTCCTAAAACATGATACGAACGTGCTCAAGCAATCACAACACAAAATTAACATCAAAACTATGAATCGCAACGAGTTCAAGCTTTATAAAATCAAAACATTTAATTTTTGAAAAACTAACGAAAAACGTGCCTACACACCTCGGAATAACTTCGAATTTTGCACACAAGTCATAAATATGGTTACGAAGCTGCTCGAACTCTTGGAATCCATATCGAGACCCGATATCAATAAAAATCCAATTATGGCCAAATTTTTGAATTCAAAGCTTTTCAAAGTTAACAATTTTTCGAAAAATTATGCCAAATCACTTTGGGACCTCCAATGTAAAATCCGTGCATACGCCCGAGTCTGAACTCACCATATGAAGCTAACGAAACCATCAAAAATCCATTCCGGAGTCAAATACTCAAAATTCAAACTTGGTCAACTCTTTCAACTTAAAGTTTCCTAGTTGAAAATCATTCATCCAATAAAATTCCAAATCACCTGAAAAACCAAAATCGACGCTTCACATAGGTCATAATACATCATACAAAACTACTCGAGACTTCAAATAGCTGAACAGAGTGCAAATGCTCAAAACGATCGGTCGGGTCATTACATTCTCCCCCACTTAAACATACGTTCGTCCTCGAACATGCCCACGGTCGTTCCAAAGCCATCAAACCATCGTGTAACCCTACCATGCACATATCCGGGGGTGATCCCACATCACCCTAATCCATATAAGCCTGACGACACAACCTAACTGACAATCCTTAATTCAACCTTAGCCTATAAACCTTGGAACCCAATTCCCAACATCTAGAATTCCTTACAAGACCCGAATCTCGCATATACACACTGTACAAGTCTGAACAAGATGTATCAAGTCATATCCATAACTCAAGATGTAATCATATGATATACCACATAACTCAGACGCTCACATCAATAACTTTTGACCGCAATACCTGCTCAAAACACACCCAGTACCTGTAACAAACCTCATATCAAACAAAACCTCGCTCTAAAACCTTCGTACACTGCCGATGATGAAAGAAACACGCAGAAACTCATGACCACTCATCATATCAACAAGTCACAGAGCCCTTTCTCATCTGACAAGAACCAAAGCCAAATCCTAAGCCAACTTCCGATATTATTCCTCTATTCATATTGTAAACAAATCCGATAGTACCCATTTAGGTCCAATGACCTCATCTCATCAAACACAACCATTCTAGTAACAGGCCACACTAATACAACCTAAAGCCACAAACCGTGCACCAACAATTCAAATGCACCCAAATACGGAAAATGACTCAAATGAGAGAACCATCCTGCAAGCTCAACAAGTACCACCATAATGCAATGCTAAGAACCCATCACATAGAGTAGAACCAAAACACATGAATCTATCACAAAGGATCATATCCCATCATAACCCAGCTACAATACGTGACCCATCCAAACACCGATCCATATGAAATACCTCGAGCCCCAATTCTCAAAATCAACAACCATAAGCAATTCGACACCACGTACACAAGTGCATGAACATAACCATGGAGAAGCGAATAACACTTTATACCACAACCCGAAAAGAACATAACCAAGGCGCAATCAACCATTCAATACTCTAATAACCATCTCGCTCAAATTCCGCTACATGTCTGCATATGACCAACAAATCACAACCCCTCGAAGCATAGAAGAGTACTATATAGAACATACTAGATACGAATGAGATCAACTCCAACCAAATGACACACCCCTCAGCTTATCGGTTCTGAGTCCACAAATCTGACCTGGTGTAGAATACACATCCTCCTCGGGCCTATCAATGGACCCCAAATCAACTCCGGTCATCCCCAAATGGATAAATAGCCCTCCAAAAGTCCACCAGTATCTAACCATAACACGTACCGCCATCTATCTAACCTTGGCCACAACTTCACAGTCCGCCACCCCAAAATAATCTGCTTCTGAGAACTCCCAGTCTCGAAATCCATAGAACACCTGAATCACCATAGCCAACCCCAACTCTATCACTCAGATGACTAACACGTCTCTCATACATAATCATCCCACGAGAAATTCTTCCATAATTCTTTTGTGCCACATAGAAAAATCTTAACATCAGCAGTCGATCAACCAAGCGAGTACCACAATACTAATAAAGTATCCGTAAGCCAAAACACATCGCGTCTTCTGAAATGCGCACCCTTCTCAAGCAATACCAAGTAGTAATAGCATTCCCTAAACATCTGAAAACCGTCCATTTTGTTCAGAATTCATGACCTTCCCTCCAAAACTGAACTGTTACCATACAACACACCGCATCTATCATGCCATCATATGAAAAGTATGAGAATCTCATAATCAACTCTGAGTCACAAGCAGAATACATACCCGATCAGTCGGAAACCTTCCATTTGATCTCACCCAGGAGAAAATCACAATACGCAACATGCTCCTCTCGCTAGTAGGAAATATACATCTCGAACTGTGGTAGAAATCATCGAGACCTCTCCGAAACCCATTTGCACATAACCAAACCATCAGAACTGAATCTCTCTAACTCAACCAAGCCATGCCGGTCGACAAACCCAAGAGTATTGCCACCAAAACACTTGTAAAGCCTCACCACATCATAAGTACCCAAAGAATTGATCATATCAGTTACCTTGCTGATCCAACCTATTACCAAGTTGTCCTATTTCTCTGAGTTCCTCCCGAATTACCCTCAAGTTTATACTTTCCCTTGCCAGAACACCACGATCCTTACCTGAAGCTCACCATAGAAGATCCCAGCATAAAACCACACCACCCTAAGACCCATAAGCTATTGTTTTCCCTTTTGGTACCCCAAAGTACCACAATCGAGACACCCACTCTGAAGAGACCATATGTGAAACTAAAATTGTTTCCTTTACCTTCCTGATACTGAAATGTAGAATCCATAGTGACACAGAAATACCGCGAGTCCCGACCCCATTCGACGCAAATCTCAGATTCTAGCCATATACAAATCTGAATAAATTCTCTATTGCTATATATAAATCTTGCATCTATTAGAACCTTCTCGAAAGTCATCTACTCTGCTCAAATCTCAATTGGACCATCCAAACGGGCCGAACGACTTGTGCCCCCTTAGCACGACAGCACCCACAGAAGCAACCCCGCCTTAATGCAACCGAGCAAATTCCTACTCCATGCGCACTACATCTTCCACGAATAACAACTCAATCATTTCATGATTCCCATATACCCATAAAGTCTACCATAACCCGTATCCAAAAATTCCTTTACTCGAGTCATCCTCAATCTCAACCTCTGCAAGTCATATCTGATTCACAAGCATGCCTCAAACCGAAACCAGTAGAACACATAACCATGCAACCAAATTATCAATAGCAGACTCCCCCACTCGGCTCAAATCCATAGGACAAAACACTCAATAACTAACAATACACAACTCTATTACTGCCATAATCCCGCATTGAAATTCAACTCAATTATTCATTAGCTCATGTAACACAAACCATATAATACTTCAAATCATCTACAAATCTCGCATTCATCCTCGTGACGGTCAGATCAACTTTCTCAACCAATCCAAACTCAAATCCCAATACCTATAACCCACCGGTAGAAAAGAAACCCTCCTCACAACATCATAAGGATCACACATCCATAGATTACCCCGCCGGTTATAACCCACCTGCTTATCCTCAAACTGACATCTCTCTATACCCTTTCACAGCCACAACTACTATGTAATCACTTAATCTTTCTGAGTCTGAACTCATCAATAAGGCATGAGAATCTAATTCATTTCACAATTAAACAATATGAAATATCCTTTAACACACTCATAACTCGAGACTATATATCACATCAAGACAGAAATCTAGCACCCAATAGTCCCTTTTACATCCCAAGCAAACTCTTCTCGTCACATTCAAACCATCTGAACACAGCCTGCAGTCATATCATGCTCATTATTTAGTCATCCAACCACTCATCGGGCCACAAATTCCACTCATAGGGACACCACTGGACATAGAAGTCCAAAAGCACATGCTCACATAGCTGAAACTACCAAGCCTAAGCTGCAGTCCAAACCTAGCCTAAAGTCCTTTAGACTGGCCCATCCCCAAAACACAGAAAACACATCTCGTACCTCATCCATGGAATTTCACAAGCCAACGATGTACAGCTGATAGTGAGCGCACACATGCGCATACGAGTGAGTGGAAGAAATTCAAAGAGATATGCTTCCAACTAAATAAATGTCGCACGATAAGGAAAGAAATTTTATCATAAATGCCATGTAGTCTCTCGAAGATAGGTATGAATGTCATCATTCGATCCTCAAGACTCTATTAGACACTTGCTCATGGCTCGTAGAACCTATGAACCTAGGGCTCTGATACTAACTTGTCACATCCCAAAATTCAACCAGCCGTGATGGCACCTAACCCAACCCGCTAGGTAAGCCGTCACCTAGCATGTGATCTTTCACCGAAAATACCAAAGTATGAGTAAGACAAATAAACTGTGATTTTTTCCAAAACCTTTCAATAATAAATAAGATGTTTCATTATCAGATAGCATGGGGAAAGTACTTCTCTATGCCTATATGTCAGTGTGAACGTGAAATCATGAATGTCACCAAAACAGGGTAGCATGAGTAAATGCATCTCTATGCTTACATGTCAAGTATGCATTTCAAATGCAATGCATCACAGTAATGAACTCATGTACTCACACTCTTAGAGTACTCAATCTAACTGTCTCACACTTCCTACTCAGCACGCTCAATCACGCAACACACTCAGTCACTCAACACTATACAGGGCAGATCCAGCCCAAACGTAAATAAATCATGATGCGACAGGCAGCCCGATCCCATCGTGAATCAATAGCAATTGCGCTCACGATGGATGTGCAGACTTCGGAGGGTAAGATCTAGCCCAATCGCTATAATAAGCTAATCGTGGCATGAATCAATAAAGCATGCTGCAGTGTGCAGCCCGATCCCATAAATAGCACTCACAAAAAGGCCCTCGGCCTCACTCAGTCATCAATTTCTCCAGTCTTCCGGGCTCACAATGTCATGAAGATCAGACCAAAAATGATGACATGATGTATCAATAAATAGCAACAGAGACTGAGATATGATATGCAAATGAATGAATATGTAACTGCAAATTAAGCAAATAACTCTACGGCAGATATGACCTCAGTGGATCCCAACAGAATAAGCATATAGCCTAAATATGATTTCTAACATGGATCACAACTCAGTTACTCTAACACGTAGAAATCTTATGGATAAAAATAGTATTAGGTAACTACACAATACCATAGAAACAGCCGAGTAGTAATTCACATGGGGCACACCCACACACCCGTCACCTAGAATGTGCGTCACCTCAACGCCAAACACATAACACTTATATTCAGAGGTTCATACCCTCAACACCAAGTTTAGAAGTGTTACTTACCTCGAACAAGCCAAATCCAATACCGAGCAAGACAAACGATGTTCCAAAAATGCCATCCCACGCATACCGACCTCCAAATGTCACAAAACTAGCTAAAAGCAACTCAAGAACATTATATTATGCCATAAGAAAGAAACCCAATCGATAAAGGTCGAATCTTTAATCAAAAGCCCAAAGTCAACCAAAAAGTCAAACCCGGGCCCGTACCTTGGAACCCGACAAAACTTACAAAATCTGACAACCCATTCAATTATGAGTCCAACCATACTAGTTTCACTTATATTCGACTCTGAATCGATACATAAAACCCGAAAATTCACTTTATGAAATTTTAGAAAAAAAGCTCTAATTTCTCTTTTGAAATCATCAACTAAATGCAAAAAACGAGGGTAAATTACTGAAATATAATCAAAATCGAGTATAGAACACTTACCCCAATCATATGGTGAAAATCCTCTCAAAAATCACACAAATCCGAGTTCCCCAGCTCCTAAAATGATGAAATGAGCTTATAAAAAAAACACCCCAATAAAAACATCAATATGGTCGCTAAAAGTCCAATACCCATCGCTAAAAGTACCAAATCCGATATCAACAAAAATCCAATTATGGCCAATTTTGGAATTCAAAGCTTTTCAAAGTTAACAATTTTTCGGAAAATTACGCCAAATCCCTTTGGGACCTCCAATTTAAAATCTTCGCACACGTCCGAGTCCAAAATCACCATATGAAGCTAACAGAACTATCACGCCACGAACCTTGGCCTGGACATAATACGGCACCCGGTGCCTGACTACATGCAACCGAGAGAACCAACTGGCTGGCTAAATCAACATGTGATATCATAACATACTAAATACGGAAGATAAACTAACACATGCTGATATACTGAAAGTCAGGATGATATAAATCAAAGTGCAAAAATACTAATACAATTCTGAAACATATTTGTAGCCAACATAGCTTGACATGAAAAGCCTGCGACTCTGTCTAACTGTTACTCTAGTCTATGAAGCCTCTAATGAAGTACTGACAACACTGACTATCTGAAAATACTGAAAGACTCTAAAGTAATGATAATGGCCCGAAAGAACTAGGGCTCACCAAATAGCTGGTAGGAGAATCCTACTGAAATATATGATACTGAAATATTGAACCATACTGAGTTACAAGATACTTGAATACCGAATAAAAATAGATTGAGACATGTATTATTGAACTGATTATGAAAACTGAAACTTCAAATGTTTATGACATGCTGAGTAATCTAAGACTCATGGGCATCAAACCCAAGTCTATATTGATTACGCACTGAGCTCACAACATTCAGAATGAAAGTCATGAATGAGTTACGAAGCTAGAGAATAAAAGTTCAGCAACTACTCAAGGAACTAGGCTTAACTATATTTCTGAAACAATTAGTAACATCGTAAAAGAAACGTAGTGTAGGGAGAATCATTAACATTCCCAAACATAGAGAGTTAGCCTCACATACCTTAACTTCTTGATCTTGAGCGTAATACAACATCCACCAACCCTTTCAACTTTAATCTATATCAATACAAGTCAAATGGATTCCAAATTAGCAACAATACTCATGTTTTGGCGACTTAGGCATTTTATCAAACACTTGGTGGGTATAAAGATTCATAGCCTTCATTAATGGTGTTTCTACACCCAACATCCCATTCTCTTACTCCTAAAAAATTCTAAAATCTCAGCTTGCTATAATCAATACCATTCTTCATATCCATAAGATAAACAATACCATTAATCAATAATCAACAATCAACAACCCAAACCTATGACGGTTCATGCTTTACTATCAAATCGATCAACTCATAGCTCATGAACTTAGAATCTATATTTATTAATCTAATGCTATAACCAATTAAAGGGTGAAGATATTACCTTTTGACGTTCAATCCTCTTGAATTCGAGTTCTAGGGTTTCTTCTTTCAACAATGATGCCCCAATCGAATATCTAATGATTTGAAGGGTTTATACATATTAATATTCACCATTAGAACTCACCTTGGATGTTGGAGGGATCTTTTAGGAGTTAGTTTCTTGAGAGCTTCCCTTTATAGAGCAAGATTTTTGTGTTTTGGGGATGAAGTAGGGCTTTAAAAATGACCCCCCAGGTGCGCTCCCACGCATTTGAAGGACCCAAACGCCCACCTAACGCACAGAAAGGCAGTAGCACTGCCACAAGTTCACGGCCTCGCACGGGAACATCCAGGCGCACACCTGGCACGCATATTGTGCATTGTTATGTAAAACACCTATAACATTTTGCACAGAGATCTGTTTAGGCTCCACAATATATCGTTGGAAAACTATTTAAAAGGGATACAACTTTTCTGTTTTGCGTTTTTCCAAATTCCTTACACATTTGCACTACATCCTGCTGCAAGACAAACCTTTTGTAAACTTAGTCGATTTTATCGAATCTTATACACCTCACTCTTCGTATTGATTCTAAAATAACTATTTCCACCCATACTCATACCGATAGAACTTCACATGTCAAAAATATAACATTACTACCCATTTAATGTATTTATACCTAAGCCAAATTTACGGGGTGTTACATTATCTCCCCTTTGGATCATTCATCCTCAAATAATTGTCCTGGCTGTAACTATGATTAACTCTGGACCTCAAACAGGTCTGGTGGAAACATGAACTTTCATTAACACTTGCATACTAAACTGAATGAATACATGATTGCTGAACTGTTGAGATATTGAACTGAATGACTAATGCATTGACTGAATATTGGTCTGCCATAGATACGTGAATACTGAACTAACATAGATATATGAATATTGAACTGGCACGAATATTTGAGTATTGAACTGACATTAATATCTGAGTACTAAGCTGGCATGAATATCTGAGTACTGGACTGACATGAGTAGCTGGGTATTGAACTGACATGAGTATTTGGGTACTAAACTGACATGAGTATCTAAGTACTGGAAACTTGAATGTGAAGTACTGGGTGTACAACCGCAACTCCAACTCATAAGCTATTTGCCCGATCTTTTGTAGGATCATATACGGCGTGATATATCTCTAACTGAGCTTTCGTTTCTTCCCAAATCTTATAACACCTTTCAAATGCCAAACTTTCAGAAACACCCAATTATTAACTTAAAACTCTAGGTCTCTATGTCGTACGTCCGAATAGGACTTTTGCGACTATGAGCCATTTTCAAATGCTCTTGAATCAAATTAACTTTCTCCATACCCTGATAGACCAAATTTGGTCCCAATAACTCTTTTTCAACCAATTGGCGATCTACACCTTTGCCCATACAGAGTCTCGCACGGTGCCATCTTGATACTAGAATAGTAGCTATTATTATGAGCAAACTCAATGAATAGTATGTGATCATCCCAATTACCTTTAACATCAAGGACATATCCTCAAGTGTTTGAATAATGCACTCTGCCTGTCCATCTTTCTGAGGATGGAAAACTTGTGCCTAATCCTTTCTGAAAGGACTTCTAAAAGTTCATTTTAAACTGAGCACAACGGTCCGAAATGACAGACAACAGAGTCCCATGCAATCGGACGATCTTCTGAATGCACAAGTTGGCATAATCTTCTGCTGAATCTGTGGTCTTTACTGGCAATAAATACGCTTACTTGGTAAGTCAATTTACAATCACCCAATCAAATCATGCTTTCAAAATGAACAAGATAATCCTGTTATAAATTCCATATTTACCATCTCCACTCAAACATTTGTGTATCCTATGGTAAAACACTAGGCTTTATGTTGCTCGACTTTCACTTTCTGACAATTGGGACACTTGGCCATAAAGTTTGCGACGTTCTTTTTCATGTCATTCCATCAATGAATCTCCTTAAGATCATGATACATCTTTTTGGAACCTGAGTAAATAGAATACCTGAAATTCTGGACTTCAGACATAATCCGCTCTTTGAGCCCATCTATGTCTGGAACGCATAGTCTTCCTTGGTACCTCAAAGTACCATCATCTCCCCGTTGTTCAAAAGACATCATCTTATGCTTGTGAATCCCCTCTTTAAGCTGTAAACAGTAGGGATCATAAATCTATTTCTCTTTCACTTCATCTACTAAGAAGGAACAAGTCCCTTTCTGGACAACAACTCCACCATCTTCAGTGTCCGAAAGTCGAACTCCTAGATTGGCTAAGCAGTGAACTTCTTTCACTATAGATCTATTGTCTGCCTCAATCATGAGCTGTACTTCCCATACTTGATTATCGTTTTAAGATACTTCCTAAAAACACTTATAGAATTGTTGTGAGCTAAGTCTATACTCTGAAGATTAGAGTCTCGTGCAATGGCACTACCCTCGTGATACATAACCGGGCATGATTGTACAGTTTTATATTCCATGCTAACTATGCAGGTTTCAAATCTCCAACTGGACTTACTGGCAATTTTCACATCCCCCTTATACCAAAGGTTAAGGTCTTGTGCTTTCAGATCCTTGTCTTTTGTTGGGATCCGAACAACTTCCATATCTTCTGCAATTCTTTGCACTTTACATCAATGACGACTCCTCTTCCAACTTACTTCTGAGCAATATTCCTTACTAGGAAAAACTAGATTACTTACATAAATAGAATGCTAATGTATTCACAGCTGTCATACACAATCTTAATGATTTAACTCTGCTCACACTGTCAATCTTAGGGAAACCTCTTTTCGGTAACTCTTAAAGGCTATTCTTCTGTAGTTTGCACTCTTACCGCTAGCTGATTTTTTTTTCCACTGTCACTATACTTCGAGTTTAACTTAAACTCTTTGGATTCTAACATGTGTTTGATGTTTCAAACTGTCATCCACTCACTAAAGTTAACATGGCTAAGTGAATCAAATATTACCTCTACTAGCTCTGTTGAAGTTGCTAATTCACTGTATCTAGGTAACTAAGGTAAACTGATAACCATAAAACATGATAACTGATTTTGTACTTTCTGATAAGGTTATGTTCTAATATGTACTACTATCCATTGCATCCCACTTTTAACATCCTCTCAAGTCTCATTTATTACCAACCTGTACTTCATAGTTATACCCTAATGGGTAAATTATCCTTTCTAGAACCTTGGGTTTTTCTTGCCCGTCGCTTGGGCATCAAAATGCGTCTGGAATTCGATAAGAAGAGAAGGTTAACTATTTATCTAAACTTTATGGCACGATCTAGAGTAGAAAGAAATGAGACAATCCTGAATCTCTTGGTAGTTAACCATTTATATGCATGGCCGGCACATACATATAAAGGAAACTCCATTGGACACGGCTTCATAGACTCCCATGGACACTTGAACCTAGTGCTTTGTTACCAAGCTTTGTCATGTCCCGAACCTGGGCCTGGACGTAACATGGCACTCGGTGCCTGACTACATGCAACCGAGCTAACCAACTGGCTAGCTGAATCAACATGTGATATCATAACATACTACATATGGAAAATAAACTAACACATGCTGATATACTAAAAGTCTGGATGATATAAATCAAAGTGCATAAATACTAATACAATTCTGAAATATATTTGTAGACAACATAGCTTGACATTAAAAGCCTGCGACTCTATCTAACTGTTACTCTAGTCTATGAAGTCTCTAATGAAGTGCTGAAAACACTGACTATCTGAAAATACTGAAAGACTCTAAAGTAATGATAATGCCCCGAAAGAACTAGGGCTCACCAAATAGGTGGTACGAGAATCCTAGCGCTCTGAATCGTCAACTACCTGTAAATCATTGCCTGCATCGTGAGATGTAGGCCCCGGGCAAAATGTACATCAGTACATTTTAATTGCATTGGTATGTAAAGCAACTGAACGAAAGAACTGTAAATGCTAAAACTGACACTGAGCTGATAATAGAGAACAGATAACTAACTAAAATGATAACTGCTGAAACTGAAACTGAAATGATAACTACTAATTGATAACTGATAACCGAACTGAACAAAGGAAGTAAGGATATGAATACTCCCTCTTTTGAATTATGAACAACTTATTTATCTGTATATTAAACTGTGGCCTAAGGCCCAATATATATGTGCATAAACTGCGGCCTCGGGCCCAAGTATACGTAAACATAACTGCGGCCTCAGGCCCAAACATGCATAAAGCATAAACTGTGGCCTCAGGCCCAAACATGCAACAACAACAACAACAATAACAACCCAGTATAATCCCACTAGTGGGGTCTGGGGAGGGTAGTGTGTACGCAGACCTTACCCCTACCCTGGGGTAGAGAGGCTGTTTCCAAATGACCCTCGGCATCCTTCCCTCCAAGAACTCCCCACCTTGCTCTTGGGGTGACTCGAACTCACAACCTCTTGGTTGGAAGTGGAGGGTGCTTACCATCAGGCCCAAACATGCATAAAGCTTAAACTGTAGCCTCGGGCCCAAATACAGGTGTTCAACATTTAGGGATTAAAAATCAGGAATTGAGAATCATACTGAAATACATGATACTGAAATACTGAACCATACTGAGTTACATTATACTTGAATGCTGAATAGAGCTAGACTGAGACATGTATTGTTGAACTGATTATGAAAATTGAAACTTCAAATGCTTATGACATGCTGAGTAATCTAGACTGAGACTCATGGGAATCAAACCCAAGTCTATATTTATTACGCATTGAGCTCGCACCGTTCAGAACGAAAGTCATGAATGCGTTACGAAGCTAGAGAATAGAAGTTATGCAACTACTTAAGGAACTAGGCTTAACTATATTTTTGAGGCATTTAGTAACGTCGTAAAAGAAACGTAGTGTAGGGAGAATCAATAACATTCCCAAACATAGAGAGTTAGCCTCACATACCTTAACTTCCTGCTCTTGAGTGTAATACAACATCCGCCAACCCTTTCAACTTTAATCTATATCAATACAAGTCAAAGGGATTCCAAATTAGCAACAATACTTATGTTTTGGTCACTTAGGCATTTTATCAAACACTGGTAGGTATAAAGCTTCACATCCCTCATTAATGGTGTTTCTACACCCAACATCACATTTTCTTACTCCTAAAAAATTCTAAAATCTCTACTTGCTATAATCAATACCATTCTTCATCATCCATAAGATAAACAACACCATTAATCAATAATCAACAATCAACAACCCAAACCTATGACGGTTCATGCTTTTCTATCAAATACATCAACTCATAGCTCATGAACTTAGAGTCTGTAATAATTAATCCAATGCTATAACCAATTAGAGGGGTGAAGATATGACCTTTTGACGTTCAATCCTCTTGAATTCGAGTTCTAGGGTTTCTTCTCTCAACAATGATGTCCCAATCGAATATCTAATGATTTGAAGGGTTTATACATGTTAATAAGGTGTTGAAGAATTAAAATAAACTTATAATCACCATTAGAACTCAACTTGGATGGTGGAGGGACCTTTGAGGAGTTAGGTTCTTGAGAGCGTCCCTTTCTAGAGCAAGTTTTTGTGTTTTGGGGTGTGGGGGACGAAGTAGGGCTTTAAAAATGACCCCCCGGGTGCGCTCCCGTGCATCTGAAGGCCCCAACCGCACACCTAAAGCACAGAAAGCCAGTAGCACTGCCACAAGTGCGCGGCCACGCACGGGAACCATCCAGGCATGCACCTGGCATGCATATTGCACATTGCTATATAAAATGCATATAACCTGTTGCACAGATATCCGTTTGGGATCCGCAATATATCGTTGGAAAGCTTTCTCAAAGGGCTAAAACTTATGTGTTTTGAGGTTTCCAAAATTCCTTACACATTTTCACTACATCCTGCTGCCATACAGATCTTTTGTAAACTAAGTCGATTTTATCAAATCTTATACACCTCACTCTCCGTCTTGATTCTAAAATAACTATTTCCACACTTACTCATACCGATAGAACTTCACATATCCAAAATATAACATTACTACTCATTTAACACATTCATACCTAAGCTGAATTTATGGGGTGTTACAGGAACCAGCAAAAATCCTCTACGGGGTCAAATACTCAAAAGTCAAACTTGGTCAACTCTTTCAACTTAAAGCTTCCTAATTAAGAATCTGTAATGACCCAATCGGTCATTCTAACTTTTAGAAATCCGTTCCCTAAAATAATACTCTACGAATATGCTTTTAATGATTATTGACTTGCGGGGATGGTTGGTTTGGGATTTAGAAGCGTTTGGGTTGAAAATGGAAAACTTGGTTCCTTAAGCTAGCCTTAAAAGGACAAGTTTGACTTCGGTCAATATTTTGAGCAAACGATCTCAGAATCGAGATTTGACGATTCCAATAGGTTCGTATGATGATTTTGGACTTGGGCGTATGTCCGAATCGGGTTTTGGATAACCCGGGAGCATTTTGACGCCTAATAGCAAAAATCAACTATTTGAAGGTTTAAACTTCTTTAAATTTGGTTTGGAGTAGGATTTTGAGTAATTGAAGTCCATTTGGAATTCCGAGTTTGGAAATAGTTCTGTATAGTGATTTAAGACTTGCACGCAAAATTTCGTGTCATTGCGAGTAGTTTAAGTATATTTCGGCGCATTGGAAGTAAATTGAAGAACTTGAAATTTTTGGAATCAATTTGGTTTAGGGTATGATTATTAGATTTGATGTTGTTTTACGCGTTCCGAGAGTTTGAGCAAGTTCGTTTTATGATTTCAAACTTGTTAGTATGTTCGGGAGGGGTCCCGGGGGCCCTGAATGTCAATCGGACAAGGCTCGGACCAAGTTGAAAGTTGGGAGCCAAAACTGAAGCTCCCAGCTACTGTCAGAATCGCACTTGCGCTTGGCCAGTCGCAGGTGCGACATTCGCCGATGCGGCAGTAGCTCACAGGAGCGAACCTCGTAGATGCGAGTTTTTGTGTGCATAAGCGAAAAAGGGAAGGGGGCAATCGACCGCAGATGCGGATGATTTGCGCACCTGCGAACGCGCAGATGCGAAGCTGTGTGCGCAAATGTGACCTTAGCCCAGGCGAGTGGAACTCGCACCTGTGAGGAATTTTCGCAGGTGCGAAAGCCGCATGTGCGGTAGTCTTCCGCAAGTGCGAAAATGACCGTTGGGTAGAATGTGTTAAAAATCGGGGCTCAGTCATTTTGAGCCCATTTTCTTCCATTCTTTGGCGATTTTGGAGTTTTTTGAGAGGAGATTTCAACTAACAACTTGGAGGTAAGTAAATTCCACACCCCTTGAGTTAAATACATAGATTTTAGGTAGATTATAACTAGTAAATCTTAGAAATCAAGGGTTTAGGTGAAAAACCTAGATTTTTATAAAAAAGATATTTTAACCACGAAAATAGTTATGGAATTGGGTAGAAATTATATATGTAAGTTCTTGAGATTATGAGTAATGTTTTCATCCGAAAATTTCCAGAATCCGAGCACGTGGGCTTGGGGTGAATTTTAAAAATTTTACTATTTTGGATAAGGTAATTTATTTAATAGATAAATTTCGAATCATTTAGAATATATTAATTATTGTGTATAATATTTGGATAGTTTCGGATCTTTCGTCGTCGAATCAAGAATTCAACGCGACGTGGTAATCCGAAAGTGGACTTTCAGACGAGGTAAGTCTCTTGTCTAATCTTGTGAGGGGAAAATTATCCCATAGGGATTAAATTGAATAATTGTTGCTAATTGCAGGGGCTACGTACGCACGAGGTGACAAGAGTCCGTGCGTGGCTACTATTAATGCTAAAGTCTGGGTAGTTTAGGACTCAAAGCATGAATTACTTGTATAAATTGTATTCCTTGATTAATTAATATTAATTGATTATATATATATATATATATATGAATATATTGTGAATTTTTTGATAAATATATTAAAGGATGAAAATCTCATATGCTTGATTTTCTGTTTAAATCAATTAATTGTTAAAAGAAATTATTCTTCCTCCCGAATTTATCTCATAATAAATATACTCTTCTTCCGGAGGTACATAAGAAAATGTCCTCATTTCTTTTGGAGCGGACCGAACGCCTCGGCAGGATAGATGCATCTATGGATCGCGCCGCACGTCTCTCGGCAGTGTACACGACACTCTAGATCGGGTCGTACGTCCTCGGCAGAAATCGTGCTTAATAATAATAATCACACGATACCTTAATAGTTTATTGTAGCTTGTGAAACGAATTGATAAATTGGAAAATCCTTGAAATTTAATGAATTATTATTCTTGCTTGTTAAGGAATTAATTGTTATTCCTGTAAATGAGATTTCATTGATAAATTGAAAATTTATTGAAATTGAATTGCAGCTTCTAAAGCTATTTAATAAATTGGAAGTTTTATTGAAATTGCATGATATAAATAAACGAATTGGAAAATAATTGCATTTGAAAGATTTTTATTATTTCTGCTAATTGAATAAAATTATTGTTATCTTTGTGAACCATGCTGATTTGAATAATTACAATTTATTCCAATTATTATTAATGACCCATAGTGAGTGTCGAAGTCGGCTATCTCGTCTCTACCACTTCGAGATTAGGCTTGATACTTACTAGGTACACGTTGTTTTCGTACTCATACTGCACTTCCTGCACATTTTTTATACATGTACATATATGTATAGCGGCCTTGTGGGCGCAGAGGTGTGGTTAATAATTGTGGGGACATAGGTGAGCTGCATTCTATATTACGATCAGCAGCTAACAGAGTCTCCTTCAAAGTTATTATATTTTCCTGTCTAATTTGTATTCTGGACAGATGCTGTATTTTATTTTTAATTTCCTAGTAAATGCTCATGCACTTGTGACACCGGATTTTGGGACTGGTTGTGAATTGTTTAGAAATTTAGTTGCTAAAAATATTTATCATTTACTATATGAGTTTTATCTTTACAATTTCAACAACAACAACAATAACAACCCAGTAGAATCCCATTAATGGGGTCTGGGGAGGGTAGTATGTACGCAGACCTTACCCCTACCTCGAAGGAGTAGAGAGGCTGTTTCCGAAAGACCCTCGGCTCAAAAGCGAGAGATAATATTAGTATCACAACAACACTCATAAGATAAATTAGTTCAAGGAAATTATTGGAATTGTCCTATTTATCTTCATATAACCTTCCAACTGATTAAAGCTTATTTAACCTTTTTAAGAGTCATGACAGCTAACAAAATATTATTCCCATCAAACTCANGATGCAATACCATATCTTTACAATTTCATTGAAGAAATTTTTATTTCAAAAAATAATAAAATGGGTAATTAATTTAATTGATTATGGTTGGTTTGCCTGACAGTGGTGTACGGCGCCATCACGGCCTTTTGTTTTTGGATTTTGGGTCGTGACTACATGGTATCAGAGCACTAGGTTCACGTAGGTCTCACGAGTCATGAGCAAGTCTATTAGAGATTTGCCGATCGGTACGGAGACGTCTGTGCTTATCTTCGAGAGGCTACAGGGCTATTAGAAATACTTCCCTTTTTGATTCCTCATCGTGCGATTCGATTCCTTTGAGGCTTATGCCTACATTTCCTTCCTATTCAATCGTATACGATATGAAGCGCTTGTTATAAATTGAGGATCGAGGAAATTTTTAATGGTACTACAGATATAGTGCAGGATGCTTCTCACTGTGTAATTAATTGGGCTACTGTCGTCGCCTTGCGGAAGGACACTCTATCGTTTCGGTTCAGTATCAATACTACCTAAGGTTTTGAGATTTGGCATTGATTGTTATGACGATTCCTGCATTGTTATCGCATAGTATTTATGTAATGGTAGAATGCCTGTCTATGTGTAAGGGAAGTAAATGACTTGAAAGAAGGTTTTCTCAGTACATGATTCAGAGGTTCCATGTTTTGTAAGGGCAATTAGACTATGAATGTTCAGGTTTGGGGTTGAAGGAGAAACGAAGCATGATATTTTCGAGTGTGGTAGAGTTCTCAATTTTGATGTGGTGTCGTCACCTTGTAAAATACGTTAAGGTTTGCCAGTGTTATGGTTTTCTTCAACTCGCCTTCATGACGGTGTTTTAGGAATTTTTATAGGGGAAGCAGTCGTTAGAGATTACGGTGTGCAGTGATTCAGGATCGAAGATACGTTCCTAGTATTGATGTCTCGAGAAGGATGATTGTCATAAAGGTTTAAAGCTGGTAATGAGCTATTGGTTCAAGTGCTACAGAGACAGATTTTTAGTAAGGCAACAACTGGATAGCGAAGGATGAGAAAAGACATGTGGAAGGTGTCTTGTGGTGGTTAAGTTCCTAGAAGGCCAAGTGTAAGAAAACAGAAGTCGAGTAGTTGCTTAAAGGAGAAGGGTTTGACCAAAGTGGAAGAGTGGCAAGGTAGCACATGTGGGTTATCTCCTGTGAGCAGGTTAGCGGTTGCGTGGTATTGACGAAGCTTCTGCGAAGAATTCTACTGGCTACCCGGTAAGAGATTTAATATGTAAATGTGGCTAGTGGTTTGGAGTATTTATTAAAGGTTAATAGAAGGATTTCGAGAAAATTTGGCGAGTTGCGTGTGCAGGATCATGTCAACAATGAATAAACAATCTCGGTGGATTCCAACAATTTTGTAATTGTAGCTTCAAGCTAAGTGGGAGAGCCCCACCGTCTATGATTGGATTGCGTAGTGTCAACTTGTGCGGTTTTTGGTTATCGGTGTATTGGTGGGTCATTGTAACTAAGGAAAGAAAACATCAGTGGTAATTTGAGCAAAGTATTTGGGGAATGTGTGCCATATTTGGCCTTATCAATTCATATGCAGCGTTTTTGGAAGACTCAGAGTTTATGCTTCGTGTAGATGTAATGCACAGGAAAGTGAGACAGTCGGGTGTTAACTTGATAAAGTGTCCATGTGCTAGCAGGGCCTTGGAATTGATCATGTTTGGGAACAAGTCAGAGTAAGTGACTCTCAATAACGGTCCTAGTGGATTCAAAAATTTAAAGTGTGGTGCCTAAGGATCTCGAGTCCGTAGTATGGTTGAGTATCGAGCTTTTGCAGCATATTATGAAACGGGGCTTGGATTACTCTGCATTATCTTTAGGTTGCGGTGTAGCAATAGAGAAACGGAAGAAAATAACTTCGAATTCATAAAAGAAGTATCAGAATGGGTGTACCAATTGAAGATGTGAAAGTGCGCACAAGGAGGGATATGATATGATTAGTGGGTTTGAAACAGTGTGGTCTCGTGAAATAAGGTTACTCAAGATGAGTACGGATTTGAGTTCATGATGTAATGAATGGAGCTATTATTATTTCTAAGGCAAGCTGAGAATAAATTGAGAAAAGACGGGCCGGTTAACAATGGTTGAATCGGCATGATGGTGGCAATGATCAGTTCCTTCAGCGCATTGAATTATGCATGTGATTTGTGGCGGTACGTGCGAGGCTTGACGATCGCTGTAATTGATTTTATTTGGAGGAATTCAAGTATTATGACATGTTATGTGTAGAGGGATCCCAGAAGAGTTATGGTGGTTTAGACAACTACTTGAGGCCGGTATTTTCTACGGATATGGAAATTCAGTTACGTGTTGCAATGGTTCTCTTGAAATGAGGTAAGAAGATGGCTTCTATATGATGAAGTGTTTACCCTATTAGTGGTTCGGGAGTTATGATGGAATTCGTGTACTCCTGCGCATTGGCGTGGTTAAGAGCACTAAGTAGCATGGGATTCGAAAGTTGAGGACTTAAGATTTCGGTTCGGTGTTGACAAGGATGTCATGAGCTCGGATGAGCAGGAAAAGAATTTATATGTTTAAAGTAATATGGTATTGTTTTTGGCATCATCTAAGGTTGATGTCAGGGGTAAGAGACCTTGTGTATTGATTTGTGGATTCTTGATATGCTTTACAGCATTAGTTGTCACGACCCAAAATCTGACCATGGTTGTGATGGCGCCTATCGTGTTACAAGGCAAGCCTACTTCCCAAAATATCTCTACTAAACAGATTATAAGAATTTAATAAAACATTTCAACATTTGAATTTCTCATAAACTAAATCAAATCTGAATATAATTTTAGAAATATGGAAACGAGACCCAAACATCGGGGTGTCACTAAGGCATGAGTGTCTAAATCTATGAACTAAAAATGAAACTGTCTAACTGTCAATACAATCCAAAAGAAGAAATGATAAAAGGAGTAACAAGGTCCTGCGGACGCTAGCAGCTACCTTGCAATCTCCACAGATAGCCGGCCTGAACTCAACGATCGCCGCGCTCTAACTCACCTGAATCTGCACATAAAGTACAGGGTGTATCATGAGTACAACTACCTCAGCAAGTAACAGAAATAACTAAGGAACTGAGCAATAGTGACCAACTAAGTAAAACAGTCCAATTATTTATTTTCACAATTTAAAAATAAACAGAAATAAACAGGTAAATTTCATAACTCAGTAAATACCACAAAGAAGTTTAACAGATAAATACAGCAACAACACAAATAAATACAACCTCACAGCAGTATCACTCCATCACTCATCACTCGCACTCAGCACTCAATACTAAAACTACTCAACACTCTGCACTCACTGGGGGTGTGTACAGACTCCGGAGGGGCTCCCATAGCCCAAGCGCTAAGCACGGACAACTCATGTGCCATCATATCAATACCTGGATCCGCACGGTCAACTCACATGCTACGCGGACAACTCACGCGCTATGGTATCAATACCTGGACCCACATGGTCAAATCACGTGCTACGCGGACAACTCACGCGCTATGGTATCAATACCTGGACCCACATGGTCAAATCACGTGCTACGCGGACAACTCACGCGCTATGGTATCAATACCTGGACCCACATGGTCAAATCACGTGCTACGCGGACAACTCACGCGCTATGGTATCAATACCTGGACCCACATGGTCAAATCACGTGCTACGCGGACAACTCACGCGCTATGGTATCAATACCTGGACCCACATGGTCAAATCACGTGCTACGCGGACAACTCACGCGCTATGGTATCAATACCTGGACCCACATGGTCAAATCACGTGCTACGCGGACAACTAACGCGCTATGGTATTAATATCCTCACAACCAGGCCCTCGGCCTCACTCAATCATGTACCTCACTAGCCTCATCATCACCAACAATTAAGGGAATACAGCCCACATCAAGTATCACCGCATATTAGCAAATAATAGAGACTGAGGTAAACATGTACAATAATTTCTATGACTGAGTACAAATAATGTGAGCATGAATAAAGCCTAAGCATTATCTTTAACATGAAGGCAAACAAGTTCAACAACAAATAAACACATAACCACAGCTAATAGCCATTAGGCCTCACGGGACGGACCAAGTCTCAATCCCTCGCAGTGCACACCCACACGCTCGTCACCTAGCATGGGTATCAATTCCAAACAATCACATGATGTCAAATCTCTGGGTTTATACACTCAAAGCCAGAGTTAAAACTGTTACTTACCTTAACAGCGTAAATATCCTATTCCGGGATGCCTTCATCTCTGGACTCGGTCTCTAAATGCTCCGAATCTATTCACAATCAGTACAATACCATCAATATACGATAATGGAATGAATTCCACAAGAAACACTATCAAATTAGACCAAAACCAGAAACTGGCTCAAACTCGGCCCCCGGGCCCACGTCTCAAAATCCGACTAAATTTACAAAATTAGAAAGCTCATTCACTCACGAATATAACCATACCAAATTCATCAAAATCCGACATTATTTGGTCCCTCAAATCTTCAATTAAACTCTTAAAACTTCCAAGCCCTAACCCCCTATTTTCACTAATTATAATGATTAAACAATGGAAAATCACCATATATATAAGTATTAGGGCTCAAGTAACTTACCTCAATGAAACCCCCTATATTCCCTCTTCCAATCTCTCCCAAAAGCTCCAAAACCGGATAGAAATGGTGAAGAATGCACCAAAATTCGCGAAGTGTGATATATAGGATCTGCCCCAGGCATTTCGCACCTGCGGACCCCTTTCTCGCACCTGCGGACTCGCATCAGCGGTCCCAGGTGCGCATCTACGAAAGTCACTTAGGCGCTAAGCTTCGCACCTGCGGTTACCCCTTCGCACCTGCGGGCTCGCAGGTTCGATCCTCTCTTCTGAGCACCTGCGCTCAATGCCAGGTCTCCATTTTCCTCATCCGCGACATGCCACCGCACCTGCGGCTCACCATCCGCAGGTACGGCCACACCAGTAGCCTTACACCAGTAGCTTCCAGTTGCATTTCTCAACTTCCAAACTCCCCGATACCCATCTGAAATCATCCCGAGCCCTCGGGACCTTAACCAAAAATACCAACAAGTCATTTATCAACGTACCAACTTAGTCGAACCTTCAAATCACTCAAAACAACAACAAATCATCAAATTACCCTCAGATTCAAGCCTAAGAACTTATAAATTTTCAAATTCGGCAACCGATGCCGAAACCAACCGAACCACGTCCGAATGACCTAAAATTTTGCACACACATCACAAATGACACTTTGAACCTACTCCAACTTCCAGAATTCTATTCCGAACCCGATATCAAATTTTTCCACTGCCGACCGAAATCGCGAAATTTCCAATTTCACCAATTCAAGCCTAATTCTACCACGAACCTCCAAATCACATTTCGGACGCACTCCTAAGTTCCAAATCACCTAACGGAGCTAACGGAACCACCAGAATTCAAATTCGAGATCATTTACATATAGGTTAACATTCGGTTGACTTTTCTAACTTAACTTTCTAACTAAGAGACTAAGTGTTCATTTTACTCCAAAACTACTCTGGACCCAAACCTACCAACTCGATACAACTCAACACCGCTGAACAACACATAAAGAAGCTGGAATGGGGAAACAGGGCTATAACTATCGAAACGACCGGCCGGGTCATTACATCATCCCCCTCTTAAACATACGTTCGTCCTTGAATGAGTCTAAGAGACAAATATGCCTGAAATCACAGCATCTGATGTAATAGCGTCTGGCCTAGCTGGGAGGGCATAGAAACGGGTCTGACCACCCCCTGATCTGTCTTCTCCTCTCGGGAGACCCATAGCTTACTGGGATCCACCCCTAGCTGGCTGAACTCCGCCTCTAGCTGGCTGGGCGGGCGGTGGAGGACCTGGTGCTGGTGCCGTTGGCCGAGTACTCGGCTGCGGAGTCCCACCCAACAGCCTAGGGCAATATCTCGCAATGTGACCAAAATCCCCGCACTCGAAATAACCCCTCCCCTGACAAAATTGTTGCTCCTGATGCCCAAAAGAATTACCCGATGATACCTGAGCGGGCGGGGCATAATGAGAACCTTGTGCTGGCAATGCACTGAATGATGACTGACTCTGCTGAAACTGGTCCTGCTAAAACTGACCTCCCTGAGGAGCACCACTGAAACCACCCTGACCACGAGGCCTCTTAGCCTCCCTCTCAGTCCTCTCCTGACCTCGAACCATCTCAATCTGTCGAGCAATGTCAACAACCTCATAAAAGGTAACCCCGGATACTCTCTCCCTGGTCATAAGCAATCGAAGCTAAAAATCGAGGCCATCTATAAACCTCCTGATCCTCTCTCGGTCTGTGGGAACCAACCAGACCGCGTGACGAGCTAACTCGGAGAACCGCATCTCATACTGTGTAACTGATATCTCACCCTGGCGAAGCTACTCAAACTGCTTGTGCAGCTCCTCTCTACGGGACTCAGGTACAAAGTTCTCTAGAAAAAGAACGGAGAATTGCTGCCAAGTAAGGGGTGCTGCGCCAACAGGCCTACGCCTCTCGTAAGTCTCCAACCATCTGAGTGCAGCCTCAGAAAACTGAAAGGTAGTGAATGAGACCCAACAAATCTCCAAAATACCAGCAGTACGGAGTATCCTCTGATACCTGTCCAAGAAGTCCTGAGCATCCTCTCTCTCTGTGCCACTGAAAGGTGGCGGCTAGAGTCTCCCAAACCTTTCCAACCTACGCTGATCATCCTCAGGCATAGCAGGAACCACAAAATCTTGTGCTGTTGCAACCGGCTGGGCTGGTGGTGCCTTCGGTGTCTGAAGTCCTTGAATAACCTACTCGGGTGTGCGAGCGACGGGAGTCTGAGTGCCTCCCCCAGCCTGAGAAGTGGTTGCGGCCGTCGAAATAGAGACCGCCTGAGCAAGGCCGGTACACACTGTCAAAATCTAAGCTATGGCCTCCCGATGGCCAGGAATCACAATAAGCACAGGTGGTGCCTGAGCTGGTGCATCAACAACTGGAACCTGATCCTGATCTGGGATAACCGGTGGATCTGTAGGTACTGCCCCAGCTACTGTACGGGCTGCACCTCTGCCCCTACCACGGCCCCTACTGCGGCCTGGGCCCCTCGCAACCCGAACTGGTGGCTGACCCTCTTGACCGGTAGCACGAGTCCTCACCACCTGTGAAAGAATGAAATATAGATATTTAGTAACTAGAATACACAGAACGCACGATAAGAATCCAAGAATGTGAAATTTCCTAAAGGTTCTACAGCCTCTCGAAGATAAGTACAAACGTCTCCGTACCGATGTAACCTAGGTTCTGATACCAACTTGTCACGACCCAAAATCTGACCATGGTCGTGATGGTGCCTATCGTGTTACAAGGAAAGCCTACTTCCCAATATATTTCTACTAAACCGATTATAAGAATTTAATAAAACATTTCAACATTTGAATTTCTCATAAACTAAATCAACTCTGAATATAATTTTAGAATTACGGAAACGAGCCCCAAACATCGTGGTGTCACTAATTCATGAGCGTCTAAATCTATGAACTAAGAAATGAAACTGTCTAACTATCAATACAATTCAAAAGAAGAAATGATAAAAGGAGTAACAAGGTCCTGCGGACGCTAGCAGCTAACTTGTAATCTCCACAGATAGCCGGCCTGAACTCAACGATCGCCACGCTCTAACTCCCCTGAATCTGCACATAAAGTGCAGGGTGTAGCATGAGTACAACCACCTCAGAAAGTAACAGAAATAACTAAGGAACTGAGCAATAGTGACCAACTAAGTAAAACAGTCCAATTATTTATTTTCACAATTTAAAAATAAACAGAAATAAACAGGTAAATTCCATAACTCAGTAAATGCCACAAAGAAGTTTAATAGATAAATGCAACAACAACACAAATAAATACAACCTCACAGCAGTGTCACTCCATCACTCATCACTCATACTCAGCACTCAATACTTAAAACACTCAACACTTTGCGCTCACTAGGGGTGTGTACAGACTCCGGAGGGGCTCCCAAAGCCCAAGCACTAAGCATGTACAACTCACGTGCCATCATATCAATAGCTGGATCTGCACGGTCAACTCACATGCTACGCGGACAACTCACGTGCTATGGTATCAATACCTGGACACACACGGTCAACTCACGTGCTACGCGGACAACTCACGCGCTAGGGTATTAATATCCTCACAACCAGGCCCTCGGCCTCATTCAATCATATACCTCACTAGCCTCATCATCACCAACAAATAAGGGAATACAGCCCACATCAAGTATCACCGCATATTAGCAAATAATAGAGACTGAGGTAAACATGTACAAAACTTTCTATGACTAGGTACAAATAATGTGAGCATGAATAAAGCCTAAGCATGATCTCTAACATGAAGGCAAACAAGTTCAACAACAAATAAACACATAACCACAGATAATAGCCATTAGGCCTCAAAGCCTCACGGGACGGACCAAGTCTCAATCCCTCGCAGTGCACACCCACACGCTCATCACCTAGCGTGGGTATCACTTCCAAACAATCACGTGATGTCAAATCTCCGGGTTTATACCCTCAAAGCTAGAGTTAAAACTGTTACTTACCTTAACAGCGTACAAATCCTATTCCGGGATGCCCTCGTCTCTAGACTCAGTCTCCAAATGCTTCGAATCTATTCACAATCAGTACAATACCATCAATATACACTAATAGAATGCATTCCACAAGAAAAACTATCAAATTAGACCAAAACCCAAAATTGGCTCAAACTTGGCCCCTGGGACCACATCTCGAAATCTGACAAAATTTACACAACTAGAAAGTTCATTCACTCACGAGTCTAACCATACCAAAATCATCAAAATCCAACATCGTTTGGTCCCTCAAATCTTCAATTAAACTCTTAAAAATTCCAAGCCCTAACCCCCTATTTTCACTAATTACAATGATTAAACAACGGAAAATCACCATATATACAAGTATTTGGGCTCAAGTAACTTACCTCAATGAAACCCCCTAGATTCCATCATCAAATGTCTCCCAAAAGCTCCAAAACCGGATAGAAATGGTGAAGAATGCACCAAAATTCGCGAAGTGTGATGTATAGGATCTTCCCCAGGTATTCCGCACCTGCGGACCCCTTTTCTCGCACCTGCGAACTCGCATCTATGGTCCCAGGTGTGCATCTGCGAAAGTCACTTAGGCGCCAAGCTTTGCACCTGCAGCTGCCCCTTCGCACATGCGGGCTCGCAGGTGCGATCCTCTCTTCCGTACCTACGCTCAATGCCAGGCCTCCATTTTCCGCATCGATGACATGCCATCCGCACCTACGATCATCGCACCTGTGGCTCACCATCCACAGGTGCGGCCACACCAGCAGCTTCCAGCTGCATTTCTCAACTTCTAAACTCCCCGATACCCATTCGAAATCATCCCGAGCCCCTCGGGACCTTAACCAAAAATGCCAAAAGGTCATATATCAACGTACCAACTTAGTCGAACCTTCGAATCACTCCAAACAATACCAAATCATTAAATTACCCTCGGATTCGAGCCTACGAGCTTCTAAATTTCCAAATTCGACAATCGATGCCGAAACCAACCGAACCACGTCCAAATGACGTCCAATTTTGCACACATATCACAAATGACACTACGAACCTACTCCAACTTCCAAAATTCTATTCCGATCCCGATATCAAAATTTTTCACTGCCGACCGAAATCGCCAAATTTCCAATTTCGCCAATTCAAGCCTACTTCTACCACGGACCTCCAAATCACATTCCGGACGCACTCCTAAGTCCAAAAGCACCTAACGGAGCTAGCAGAACCACCAAAATTCAAATCCACGATTGTTTAAAAATAGGTCAACATCCGGTTAACTTTTCTAACTTAACTTTCTAACTAAGAGACTAAGTGTTCATTTCACTCCAAAACTACTCTGGACCCAAACCGACCAACTCGATACAACTCAACACCTCTGAACAACACGTCAAGAAGCTGGGATAGGGAAACAGGGCTATAACTCTCGAAATGACCGGCCGAGTCATTACATCCTCCCCCTCTTAAACATACGTTCGTCCTCGAACGAGTCTAATAAACAAACATACCTGAAATCACAGCATCTGATGCAATAGCATCTGGCCTGGCTGGGAGGGCATAGAAATGGGCCTGACCACCCCCTGATCTATCTCCCCCTCTCTGGCGACCCATAGCTCACTGGACTCCACCCCTAGCTGGCTGAACTCCACCCCTAGTTGGCTGGGCGGGTGGTGGAGGAACTAGTGCTGGTGTCGTTGGCCGAGTACTCCGCTGCGGAGTCCCACCCAACAGCCTAGGCCAATATTTCACAATGTAACCAAAATACCCGCACTCAAAACAACCCCTCCTCTGACGAAACTATTGCTCCTAATGCCCAAAAGAATTACCCGATGATACCTGAGCGGGCGGGGCATAATGAGAACCATGTACTGGCAATGCACTGAATGATGACTGACTCTGCTGAAACTGGTCCTACTGAAACTGACCTCCCTGAGGAGCACCACTGAAACCACCTTGACCACGAGGCCTCTTAGCCTCCCTCTCAGTCCTCTCCTGACCTCGAACCATCTCAATCTGTCGAGCAATGTCATCAACCTCATCAAAGGTGACCCCAGATACTCTCTCCCTGGTCATAAGCAATCGAAGCTGAAAATCGAGGCCATTTATAAACCTCCTGATCCTCTCTCGGTCTGTGGGAACCAACCAGATCGCATGACGAGCTAACTCGGAGAACCGCATCTCATACCGTGTAACAGACATCTCACCCTGGCATGACATGTAGTCACTTGATTGAGTGAAGATTAAAACCAAGTATAAATATTGTGGTAATATCGCTGATTCGAGAATTTATGCCTGGAGGGCGCTTGGTTCTTTTGGTTGTCAACTGTAGAAGTATTGTTCTGGTTATGATGGCTATTCTTGTATGTTATGGGAAAAGGGGATATTATGGATACTTGAAAGGTTATTAGCCTAGTACGATGCGATCAAAATCAGCTTGAGGTCTGTGGATGGATTTAAATATGAATATGGGCTCTATATCAGACTGGATGTGCTCATTTCAGCATAAAAGCTCCCTATGTAGAAGTATTCATACGTTGGATGTCGTTTCGTCGTCGGTTATTTCATGTAATACTATATTGTGCCGTGTGAGTTATGAAATGGCTTGATACAATTCTTATGTTTTGATGTTCCGCGTAGCGATGGTGTTATGTGAGCAGGATGACTCTCGAGATTCAGATCATATATCGAACCTTAGTTGTGCTTGAGTTTCGTAGCGTATGGCACTGTCGGTCCTTCCAAGGATGGTATTATGCACTTAGCGTGCTTGTGTCCGATGTTCGAATATTTTGTAAGTATTGAGCATTCTAGCTCGGTAAGTATTTTTTTTTATATATATTCTTTTGTGCAGATCGGGTTGCACGCCACAACAATGTGATGTTGAGTACAGTTCCCTATATTCTATTTTGTGTGTTTTTGTATCCCATTTTCTGAGGTAGGTACATGACACCTTTTCAGTTGTTTAATTAGTCACGTAGATTGAGTAATCCTTTCCATAATTTGTTTTGCTTATGTATTGCAATCGAATCCGTAGCTTATTAGCTCATTGTTGCGTCATATGAGACTTTTTATCATGTTTGATGTGGCCTATTGCCTGAACAACTTATACTAAGTGAGACGAGGTTATTGGATCTGGGATCAGTACGATCAGATTATATGAAGTATAATAAAGAGGAAATACCATTATTTGGTCCATAATAATTCAATGGTTCTTTCCAGAAGGAGAAACTCAAAAGTTTGTTGACTCAGCAGTTGGTTAAGAATTACTTCACATTTCTTCCATCGTGGAAGCAGTTCAAGAGTTGGAACAGGAATTATAGGTATCATGAGATGTGTTGTGAACATCAGATTCGTGGAATTTTCGGGTATTGTTATCGGAGGATGATATTATGATCATGTGAATGGTGCGGTGCATGATCTAAATTCAACCAAGGTACGCAACCCTGTATTGGTGCATCGTGTAGTGATTGATGCAGTGTTCGTAGGTTGGAAACAAGCATGGTGGAGAATTCTGGATGTTAGAATAAGGCTCTAAGGCTTAATCACCTAAATAAAGGAGGGAATCTTCAGATTGGATCGAGCTAATGTGCTCCATTGGGTGTGGTAGCACGGGTAGGTGCTCGAAGTGTTAAACTGTGATTTTGGACAACTCTGAAACAATCGTTAGCACGTTCGAGGACGAACGTATATTTAAGTGGGGAGAGAATGTAATGACCCAACCGGTCATTCTAACTTTTAGAAACCCGTTCCCTAAAATAATACTCTCTGAACATGCTTTTAATGATTATTGACTTGCGGGGATGGTTGGTTCGGAATTTGGAAGCGTTTGGGTTAAAAACGGAACACTTGGTTCCTTAAGTTAGCCTTAAAAGGACAAGTTTGACTTTGGTCAACATTTTGAGAAAACGACCAACAGGTTCCAATAAGAATCGGGATTTGACGGTTCCAATAGGTTTGTATGATGATTTTGGACTTGGGCATATGTCCGAATCGGGTTTTGGATAACCAGGGAGCATTTTGATGCTTAATAGTAAACATCAACTATTTGAAGGTTTAAACTTCTTTAAATTTGGTTTGGAGTATGATTTTGAGTAATTGAAGTCCGTTTGGAATTCAGAGTTTGGGAATAGTTCTGTATAGTGATTTAAGACTTGAACACAGCATTTCGTGTCATTTCGAGTGGTTTAAGTATATTTCGGCGCATTGGAAGTAAATTGAAGAATTTGAAATTTTTAAGTTTGAATCAATTTGGTTTAGGGTATGATTCTTAGATTTGATGTTGTTTTACGCGTTCCGAGAGTTCGAGCGAGTCCGTTTTATGATTTCAAATTTGTTGGTATGTTCGGGAAGGGTCCCGGGGGCCCCGAATGTCAATCGGACAAGGCTCGGACCAAGTTGGAATTTGGGAGCCCAAACTGAAGCTCCCAGCTACTGTCAGAATCCCACCTACGCTTGGCCAGTCGCAGGTGCGACATTCGGAGATGCGGCAGTAGCTTGCAGGAGCGAACCTCGCAGATGCGAGTTTTTGTGCGCAGATGCGGATGATTTGCGCAACTGCGAACGCGCAGATGCGAAGCTGTGTGCGCAAATGCGACCTTGGCCCAGGCGAGTGGAACTCGCACCTGCGAGGAATTTCCGCAGGTGCGAAAGCCGCAAGTGCATTAGTCTTCCGCAGGTGCGAAAATGACTGTTGGGCAGAATGTGTTAAAAATCGGGGCTCGGTCATTTTGAGCCCATTTTCTACTATTCTTGGGCGATTTTGGAGCTTTTTGAGAGGAGATTTCAACTAACAACTTGGAGGTAAATTAATTCCACACCCCTTGAGTTAAATACATAGATTATAGGTAGATTATAACTAGTAAATCTTAAAAATCAAGGGTTTAGGTGAAGAACCTAGATTTTTATAAAAATGAGATTTTAACCACGAAAATAGTTAAGGAATTGGGTATAAATTATATATTTAAGTTATTGAGATTATGGGTAACGTTTTCATCCAAAACCGTTTATAATCCGAGCACGTGGGCCCGGGGTGAATTTTAGGAATTTTACCATTTTGGATAAGGTAATTATTTAATAGATAAATTTCGAATCATTTAGCATATATTAATTATTATGTATAATAATTTGATAGTTTCGGATCTTTCGGCGTCGAATCAAGAATTCAACGCGACGTGGTAATCGAAAAGTAGACTTTGAGACGAGGTAAGTCTCTTGTCTAATCTTGTGAGGAAAACATTACCCCATAGGGATTAAATTAAATAATTATTACTAATTGCGGGGACATCATACGCACGAGGTGACGAGTGTTCGTGCGTAGCTACTATTAATGCTAAAGTCCGGGTAGTTTAGGACTCAAAGCATGAATTACTTGTGTAAATTATATTCCTTGATTAATTAATATTAATTGATATATATATATATATATATGAATATATTGTGAATTTTTAAATAAAGATATTAAAGGATGAAACTCTCATATGCTTGATTTTCTGTTTAAATCAATTTATTGTTAAAAACAATTATTCTTCCCTGAATTTATCTCATAATAAATATACTCTCCTTTCGGAGATACATAAGAAAATGTCCTCCTTTCTTGTAGAGCGGGCCGAATGCCTCGGCAGGATAGATGCATCTATGGATCGCGCCACACGTCCCTCGGCAGTGTACATGACACTCTGGATTGGACCGTACGTCCTCGGTAGAAATCATGCTTAATAATAATAATCACATGATACCTTAATAGTTTATTGCAGCTTGTGAAGCTAATTGATAAATTGGAAAATCCTTGAAATTTAATGAATTATTATTCTTGCTTGTTAAGGAATTAATTGTTATTCCTGTAAATGAGATTTAATTTATAAATTAAAAATTTATTGAAATTGAATTGCAGCTTATAAAGCTATTTGATAAATTGGAAGTTTTATTGAAATTGCATGACATAAATAAATAAATTGGAAAATTGTTGCATTTGAAAGATTTTTATTATTTCTTCTAATTGAATAAAATTATTGTTAACTCTGTGAACCATGCTGATTTGAATAATTACAATTTATTTCAATTATTATTATTGACCAATAGTGAGTATCGAAGTCGGCTATCTCGTCTCTACCACTTCGAGATTAGGCTTGATACTTACTGGGTACACGTTATTTTCGTACTCATACTGCACTTGCTGCATATTTTATTGTTCAGGTACATATATGTATAGCGGCCTTGTGGGCGCAGAGGTGTGGTTAATAATTGTGGGGACATAGGTGAGCTACATTCTACATTACGATCAGCAGCTAACAGAGTCTCCTTCAGAGTTACTATATTTTCTTGTCTAATTTGTATTCTGGACATATGCTGTATTTTATTTTTAATTCCCTAGTAAATGCTCATGCGCTTGTGACACCAGGTTTTGAGAATGGTTGTGAATTGTTTAGAAATTTAGTTACTAAAAATATTTATCATTTACTATATGAGTTTTATGTTTACAATTTCATTGAAGAAATTTTTATTTCAAAAAAAATACTAAAAAGGCTGTGTGGTGTTCGGCGCCATCACAGCCTTTTTTTGGATTTTGGGCCGTGACTGAATCATTCTTCCAAATAAATTCTGAATCACCTAAAAATCCAAAACCGACGCTTCACACAGGTCATAATACATCATACGAAGCTACTCGAGACTTTAAATAGCTGAACGGAGTGCAAATACTCAAAACGATCGGATTACACTGAGGTTTCTAAGCTGCTAGATAACACTGTATGTGGTATTTTTGATTTTGGCCCAATGAGTTGTGGTTCAAATCTTAAGATACCAATAACTTTGTCAAAACTTTAAACTACTTACACTAACAGAAAGTTCAAATCCATATAAGATACTTTCTATTATTCACAAGTGTTATGAAGTGAACTTACAAACTAGTGGGGGATTGTAAAATAGTTTGTTATTTTGAAATTAGGAAGTGTGAGATTGTTCCCACATCGGAAGAAAAAAGTCTCTTTTGGAGCCTTTTAAGAACTTTTCACTTTCATGTCTTTGATTTAGGACACATACTTTTAAGTGTGTGCAATTAAGTACACCATATATTTATAAATTATATAATCAAAGACTTGGATTACTTTAATTTCATTTTGTGACAGAAAATCAGTTTATTTGAATTTTAAATTCAAAATTCGAATAAACGGTAATGTGTATTATGAAAGGGTTTGTCCAGATATGTCTGTTTGTGAAACAAGACATCTTTTCTAAAAGCGTCTGTTGGTTGCTTATAAAGTATACATACACAAGAATTCCCAACTAAGTAGCATAGAAAAGTCACAAGTATTATTCCAGGCTTTGTTTTATCCTGAAGATAATCGTTTTATATTTCCCCAAATTAATATACAGGCGATAACTCTTTAGGGACAGTTGATTTTCACGCCTCAAAGCCATTTTGTTTATTATTTTATAACAATCTTAAAGACTTTTTATGCTATGGAAATACTGATGTCTGTTGTTGAGAATCCGAAGGAGTTCATCAAACTTGATCGCTTTGATGGTATGAACTTTGCCCGCTGGAGAGATATGTTACTTGATATAAAGTTGTGGCCACAACCTATGCCAGCCATTTCCATATTTTGTGATAGCGAGACTACAATGTGTGTTGCTCATAATAAAATATACAATGGAAAACTGAGACATATAATCTTGACACATGCTTATTGTCACGACCCAAAATCTCGCCTGTCGTGATGGCGCCTATCTCAATACTAGCCAAGCCAACAATCTCAATAAAATACCATATCTTTTAAATTTGAAAATATAATATTTAATTTCAGCGGAAGAAATCTCATAAGTACAAATATAAAGACTCCCAAAACCCGGTGTCACTTAGTACATGAACATCTAAATGATAACAAAGTCTCACTGCTAAAAACACTGTCTGAAAATATAGAACAATACAAAGGCTGAAAGGAAAGAAAGTCAAGGTCTGCGGACGCCGAGCAGCTACCTTGATAATCTCCAATAGATGAAACTCCGAAAAACTACCAATCGCCGTGTCCGGAGGTACCTGGATCTGCACACAAGGTGCACGGTGTAGTATGAGTACAATTAACTCAGTAAGTAACAATAATAAATAAAGAACTTAAAGTAGTGATAAGCTTCTCAGCTAAGTCAAAATAGAATACTTTCCAATATAAAAGAGTAGGCATCCTCTCAAGTTCAACATTTAAGATTTCACTGAAATTTCATATCAAATTTAACTGAAACATAAAATAATGTTTATCCAAATTTTCCAAAATAGTGATATATGACAGCTGAAATGCAGCAAATAATGAAATCAATGCATCCTCCAAAAATTCTAAGATTATATTATATTCTTTCTCACAGATGGTGAGGACCCACAATGGGAGGACCGAAGATCAGGCACCCGAGCCCCCTGCCAGAGCCGTCAGAGGCTGGGGTCGGGGTAGAGGACAACCACGCGGTGCAGCCTGAGCACCTGCGAGAGCTGCGTCAGAGGAGCCCCCAGTAGCTCCAGCTGGAGGGCCAGCAACGGAGATCCCTATTGCTACTCCAGGTGACTTTATCTCAGTTCTTGAGCATGTTCAGCACTCTGGCTGGACTATTTCCAATAGCTCCCGCTACATCTCAGACCGGGGGAGGGGCACAGACATCCGCAGCCCGCACTCCTGAGCAGAGGGTCCAGGTTGATCAAGCCCAAGAGTATATTTCTATGCCCCCAGTGGCTCCGGTTCAGCATGAGAACAGGGTAGCTGCTTCTGAGGAAGAGCAGCTCAGACTTGAGAGGTACAAGAAGTACCACCCACCTACTTTCAGTGGACTAGCTTCACATGATGCTTTGGGTTTTCTTGAGGAGTGTCATCATATTCTCCACACTATAGGCAGTGTGGAGACAAATGGGGTTTCTTTCACCGCTTTCCAGCTGAGGGGAGCAGCATATCAGTGGTGGCGTGCCTATGAGTTGAGTAGTCCGGATGAGGCAGCCTCACTCACTTGGACTCAGTTTTCAGAGATGTTCTTGCGTGAGTATGTTCCTTAGAGCCTCAGGGATGCTTGGCGCGCAGAGTTTGAGCAGTTGCGTCAGGGTTCTATGACTGTGTTGGAGTATGCAG
>AWOL01S0033539.1:0-22158 GCA_000715115.1 Nicotiana otophora
CAGAATTATTATTTACAAATACAACAATATTGGCGGGACTAACAAAAGTTAATTAATAATATAAATAAACTATATCATAAAAATTTAAAATGTAAATACTTAAGAAAATTAAAATAGCGTCAATTGTTTTGAACGAACTCAAATTTAATAAAATGTCATAAAAACTTTGACAAATAGACTATACTTTTTACTATATTTCTTTACATAAAAATGCGGTTTATAATTAATTAGTCTTCCCCGGATGAAATAGAAGGATGAAAGAAAGAACACTATAGGAATTTATAAAATCAACCATAGGAAACCTCGAATAATATTATTTATGCCAAGTCAAATAGCACCCCACGTGTTTTAAATGATTTTGAAAGTAGATCATACGCTTTTTGCAATAATACGTTTTAACCCCTTATGTTTCTATAACTTTATTTGAGCCCTGGAACTCTGCAGATTACAGCTTCCGCTCACAGCCATCACATCTCCATTCTCCACCACTTCCTTTTTCAACCAAATTTCAAGGTACGATCGATAGAGATAGGCAAGCAGTATTGGCAAAAGGAATCAAATAAGATTAACACAGTTGTCGTGTTCTTAGTTATGTCCCCTCTAGCCCATGCATATGGTCATAATAACATAATTGTCATTTTTTATAAAATACAAAAATTTTGGGTTATTTTTAAAAAAATTTAAAAAATTAAACGGTAATATTTTTGGCCAAAAATAACTCTTGAGCTGATTTTAGATTTGAAAATTTGTAAAAATATGAATAAAATTTATAAACAAATAGGTATTTGTCAAAAAAATTGAAAAATATTTGACAAAATTTATGATCAAATGGGGCTAAGTGTCCAAATAGTACACTTTCATAGAAAATGGGATGAAGGTAGTATACTAGTATCATTTACTGTTTAATTTGCACCGTATTTTCGTTTCTCAAACTGAAAAGAGATGAAATATAGCACATGCACTCTGTTTCGATCATGATTTTTTTAGTATAACTATTTGATATTCTAAATTTAGTGATTTGATAAATTCAAATTCATGTCGTGTATGATCATAAGAGGAACACCATTTACCAAGGATTTTTTCTATTTCTAAATCTCGAAATCAAACCTTTCGATTAAAAATTGAGGAATATCATTCATCTCATTCAGTAAAAGCCTCTTGGTTTGCCTATTTCTTCTTCTTCTTCTAGCCCGAATTATAAGCAAAATATCACCAATTCAAGTTATTTACCCTTTTTTCTCTCATTGGAAGAAATAATATGGGAAACACAAGAACTGAAAAAAAAAACATGTAAAAGTGAAAACAGATACTAAAGCTTGTTTAATTTGCATTTTGATTTGTTTTATATATTTAAAGGCTTAGTAAATTTAAATTTTTTGTCAAAATAAATGAAGTATGAGTACCATTAAATTTAAACTAATCAACACCTTAAGGTCGCGTTCTTTAACATTTGAAAAGTCTAATATGTCTTCATTAGCAACTACTCTTATTTTATATCGCGAGTTTAAAGAAAAAACAACGAAAACAAAATTTAATATTGCCTCCTTCCGATAGACCACCTATGTACCTACCCCTGCCACCACTTTAATCACCGTAGTTTGCTTCACCAACTAAAACTTTAATACCTTTCTCTATGATTGGTCCACGTGTCCATATTCCTCGTACTACTACTTCTTCTTTTTATTTATTTTTTGTTATTATTTTTGCCTACCACCATTGCATTGCTCATATCGCGACATACACAAGAATATTGGTGAGTGTATTTATTTTTATTTTCTAATTATCCCTAAATTTATTCATATTTCTTAAAATAAGAAAAAATTATACTTTATATAATTTTGTCTCAAAATACTTACTTTTTAATTCTTTTGCATTATTATTGTATTCGTGAAAAATTGACTTACTATGTGGGATAATTAAATGTCGACACATGTCAAGAATATTAGAAAATCACAGAATAAATGAGCCCAAAATCAATCAGGTTGAGAGTTATTTAGCATAATAATACCAGTATAGTTTAATTATTCTGTAATCATTTAAGGGTCAATACAGAAGATATGTCTAGAAGACACATAATTATGAAAAATAGGAGAATCATTCAATCCGTAATAAAGCGGGATTTAGTATAACTTCTGGAGGATTACAGATTCTGTTACTTTGTAATTATAGCACTGTATCTCTTGCAAGTGAAACGAAGTAGAATCCGAGATAGAGACTATCTTAATCAATAAGAATCCTATATGCTTTTATTTTATATTTGATTTCCTTATATATTGTTTGCTTGTAATTTGTATCTATTGTTATGCGGCATTAATAATGGATTGAATTGCGTGGATATAACCAAATAATACGATCCATCCCTATTTAATGCTTAATTTTTCTTCTTTATTGTGTAGGTTATTCTTCTTTACTGTATTGATTACATCAGCAATCTTCGCAAAGGACCAACATTAAAGTTTCCACTCTGCACATTTATTTCAAGGAAGGGTTGAAAATTGTTTAAAATGATGGCACCGTTAAATGGAAAAAAAAAAGAAGAAAGAAGAAGAAAAAACATCCAAACACGAAAGCTTCTGAAAAATACAGCATCACAACATGTGAAATTGTGAAGAATATCCGATAATTTAACTTGAAAATATATCTCAAAACTAGTGAATCTGTTTTTATTTTTATTTTATTTTTCGTCTAGTGTCCGATATTCAAGCTGGATACTGACTAAATCTAGATTCGCGCCGAAACGTCTTACATTTGAGAGTAAAGTGTTCGCTAACAAAAATAATTTCATACCAAAAGTTCAGACATGAGACTTCTAGTTACGAATAAACTGGACTCCATACTAGTGAATCTATTCTCCAAACTAATTGTTGCAATACTTTTGACAATAAAATTACATTTCCCATGGCTTAGAATTTAAGGACTTGTTTCCCTCGACTTCCTTGTTTTCCCATTGCTTTTCCAAGAGCTATATAAAAATCATTAAAAGGTGCCATCTCCATCCTGTATGACAATAGACCAACATCAGTACACTGTCAAGGTAATGATATTTTGCTCTTTATATTTAAGAGAATTATGAGTACAGCTACAGTCTCACCTACCCCCAACCCAAAAAAATAAAAACAAAAAAGAGAAGGAAAATATTCGACATAATAATATATTAATATCTCACTCTTTCTCAGGTCACTTTACTATCACCAAACAATTCACACGTTTCCTTTCTCAGGGGTTCTGTTTACTCGTGGTAGTTGTACAATCATTCAAAATGTTTAGATTTATTAAGGGCCCGTTTGGCCATAATTTATTTTTTTACTTTTTTCGATTTTTATTTTTATTACTTTTTTGGGAATCAGAATTTGGCAATAAAAATTCCAAATTTCACTTAAAGTTGAATTTCGAAATTTTTTAAAAATTTAAAAAACTTCAAAAAGTTATTTTTTTAAAACTTTTCACTTCAAATCACTCACAAAAATTCAAAACATATATTCATGACCAAACGCAACTCTAATTTTTAAATATTATTTTCACTTAAATTCTTTTCTGAAATTTCACAATTCTTATGTCCAAACGCCCACTAAATAATGATCCCCCATTTCACGCTTGCGAGGTATCAGAGTTCCAACCCATTGCAGTTTATAACGTCACATTCATATTATTTGTCTTTTAATATCTTTATGCACCCTTATAAAATATTCTTTCTGGTCCCCCTTTTATTGATTTTTGAATTTTTTTTAGTCCATAATATTTGATTTTTTTCGAATATCAAATAAAAATTAACTTCTATTTTTTACAATTACCTTGGAGTAAAGAACCTAAGAGTATTTGATATATTTTCAATGAACAAATTAAGATTAATATTGTCAATTTTATTATTAATCAATGCTACAAGATGAGTTCCTTAATATGTGTGAAAATATCCCAAAAATCAATTAAAGTGAACATGATGGATTACAGAAGAAATTAAAGCATACAAGTATTTAGACTCAACTAATACTCCCTCTATTCACTTTTACTTGTCCACTATTCTAAAAATAGATTTTCACTTTTACTTGTAACTTTTAGCATATAAAGAGAAGACAATTTGTTTTTCCTGTTATACCCACCGTATTAATTACTCATTTCAAATCATTTTCTCAAATCTATTAAAAATATGTACCAATTAATATGGGTATCATGGTAAATTATGCACTTCATTTATTATTTCTTAAGAGGTGTGCAAATGTCTATAGTGGACAAGTAAAAGTGAACGGAGGGAGTAACTCCCTCCGGTCCACAATAAGTGATTTTTTGCCTTTGGTACACCCCTTAAGAAAATACTAACTCCTAGAAAAAAATAAGTATCTTGATTATATTACCCTTAATTTAATTTGTATATTGTTTACTTGATACATTGAGATTCGTAAATAAGAGCAAATTTGACAAATTAAAGTTAATTCATTCTTGATTATGTAAAGATGACACTTATTTTGAAGCAAAATAAAAAGGCCAAAAAGTTACTTGCTATGGAAAGGAGGGAGTACCTCTCGTCAAATGTCTCACGGAATTAATATTCCACTTATTGGAATTATTAGATTTATAAAAACATTATTTAGTGGCTTCTTATTTTCTAACAGATCAAATATTTAGAGACACATTCAATTTGTTAAAACGAACTAATATTTGGCACCGAAAAATGTATTATCTTGTTCCAAATGACTGATAAATGTTTTTGTACTCCTTTTGCTTTATGGTTTTTCACCTACCATCACCTCTCCAACCTTTTAGTCTAATTCTCTACTTTTGCTGACCCTTGGCCTTTAGTATAGTATTAACTAAAATGTACATCCTTAGTTGCATTTTATTTGATATTATTTTTTTCTTAGCCCATTTTAAAAATAATGATATTGTTTTAATATTTCTTTAATGAAAAGTTTTTACGATCCACACAAATAATATGACATGTTTAAAATCATAAGTTTTAAATTTAATAATATGACATGTTTAAAATCATAAGTTTTAAAAATTTTATGGTACATAAATATGTGACATTGTTTAGATCACAAACTTAAGAGTTTTTCTTTATTTCTTAACCATACAAATTAAAATTAAGGAGTTTACTTCTTATTAATATGCTTCACAGTCCAAACTATCCTTTCACGTGCATATGACTTAGGAATATAAAGAACAAGTAAAAAAGAACTTACTCATATTTCAGTTTTCCAACACGAGCTAGGGCCAAGAGATAATCGATCCAATCCTTATATTTTGCTTGATCTAATTTCCATTCTTGTAACCAGAATCCTTTCAACGTAATATCCTGCAACAAAAATCCCATTAAATATTTGGCATTCTTTCTCTAATCCAATTATATAACAATAAAAAATAATTAATGTTTATTAATAGTCCCATTTCTCTGTTTGAAACTAACCTTGAATACGAAATATGAAGTAGATACAGTAACTGGCTCTTTCGACATCCCTCCGTATGTAACCATAGTACCACCTTGCCTGGAAAGAACATGCAGTGAGAAGTTAATTATAATTAATCACTTATAATTGAAAGCTGAATACTTTAACTTAAGAAGAAAATTAAATTGAAAATAGCTGTCTCACTTCAAGAATTTGACGACCAAAGTAGCAGCATTGCCACCAACACAGTTCAAACCCAAAATAGGTTCAGATATATCACCCTAGATCATGCAACAAAAAACTAGAAGTTAATTGTAATCAATTATCATCCTTGAAACGTAAGGTTAATTTCGCATATGATCACTAAGTTAAATCCAATATACTAGTAACATTGTAATATTATTTTCTATTACATTAAAGAAATACATAATTTAACCAATATAACATTAAAGTCACGTTGATGGGTATGTTTTATCGTTATAGTAGTTTTTGAATATACCATCATAGTGGATAAGAAAGAGAGTTTTGGAGCAACGGTAAAGTTTGTTTTCATGTGACCTATAGGTCACGAGTTCGAGCCATGTAATCAACCACATCAGGATATATGCTTCCAACATCACATCACCTTGGGGTGCGGTCCTTCCCCTCATCTTGCGTGAACGCGGGATGCTTCGTGCACCGGGCTGCCCTTTTTTTCTGTCATCGTGGATAAATTTTCTCCCTCTGGTCCATTTTAATTGATTTTTTGGCCTTTTTCTTGTGGTCCATAATATTTGATTTTATCAGATATCAAGAGAATTAATTTTTTTTTCCAAAGTTGTCCTTGGAATAAAGAGCCGGTGAGTATTTGCTATATTTTCAATGAACAAATTAAGGTTAATATTATCATTTTTATTGTTAATTAATGCAAAAAGATAAAATATTTAATATGTGTGAAAACAACCAAAAAATTAATTAAAATGGACAGAAGGGAATAATAGCTTTATTGTTAGTGAATACAATTCATTTACTTTAATTTGGCAAAAGTAGTTTTGTGATTTTAATGGCTAAAAATACAGTAGTGACCGTGAGAGAAAATTATCAACTCACATGCAATCAAAAACGAAAATTAAATGAGTTTTAGTATAATAATACCAGGAGACTTTTGACACGTTTGACATTCAACTCTTTCTCAGTAAACACCTTATCAGCACCAATTATCTTTAATTTTTCTTTAACTTCATCAGATCCTGGCTTATCTCTGATGATATTAATGCTATAAATTCCACGAAGTCGAGCTAGCTGAATAATACATTGCCCTGTAATACTTGTGGCTCCATTTTGCACAATCGAGTCTCCTATTTATGGAAATTAAACACACAAATTAATGAGTAAAAAAAGAGAGGGAATTAAACAATAAAACACTAAGTAATTAATTAAAGAGATTTGACAAATTAACCTGGTTTTAAAGTAACAAACTCATCGAGCATTCTCAAGGCGCTCACTGGATTTACAGAAACAGTGGCAGCATATTCTATTGGCGTGCTTTTATCAATTTTGTGCCACATACTTTCTTCTTGTACAATGTAGGTTTGCCATGACCCTGAGCATAACATAAAGCTACAACATTAATTAATTATCGCATTTAACTTATATATACTGATGGTGCAATTTTGTTTTACAGTTATCACATTGTAATTTAACGTTTTGTAGCTGATTGTCTACTTTATTTAAGAGTTATTAATTATCCTTATTTTAGACAATTTTTTGTTGCTACAATTTTTAATGTTATTTGATAGTACATAAATTTTTTATACTGTCAGTGTATAGAAGTTGCACCGATCTTACATCCTGATGCAATGTAGAAACAATTCACTATGGAGTATGGACTTGTGTTACGCATAGATAATAATTATTAAGTATGAGAAGTCTACATCCAAAGATATGCGGTGTATTTATTGATTTGGTGTGAATAAATTTTTTACCGAGTAATGAATCTGTAAAATATTGTAATTATAAGACACATAAAATATTACCTTGAATATAAGGGAAACGGATAACCAAATCTCCAGGTGAAAGAGCCTTAACAGCATAGCCAACAGAATGTATAATTCCCACCCCTTCCCCTCCACCAATTATTGGTAGTGGTGACTGGTCTGGATATACTCCTGTTGATCAATTAATTATTCAGCAAAATTTAAGAAGTATATATTATTCTAAATAATATTCAGAAACTACTTAATACTAAATAGGGATAGAAAAAGAGACCAAAAGAGTAAAGAATAAAAGCAAAATGTGATGAGTCAATTCGTCCCGAGCGCCATTAAGATTAAATACTAATCTCTCTCGTTCACTTTAATTGTTTTTTTGGCCCTTTTTGTAATCCATAATATTTGATTTTTTCAGAAATCAAGAAGGAATTAATTTCTTTTTTTCAAATTTGTCGTTAGAGTAAAGAGCCTAGGAATAGTTTTTTTATTTTTAACGAACAAATTAAGATTAATATAATCAATTTTATTATTAATTAATGTTAAAAGATGAATTTCTTAATATACGTGAAAATAATCAAAAACAATTAATTAAAATAGACCGAATAGAGTAATATAATACTCGGAACAGAATCCGATCCAATACGTACTTAATAAATGCTATCCCCAACAAAATATCGAGTCAAATCCGATTTTAAATGCTAGACCCTGAGATTATAATAAAACAAAAAGATTTGCTACAGAAAAAAAACTCTGAGATATTATTTCAAAATTCAACTAGTGATCAATTAATGCTTATCATACATATATATTTATTTTACAAATAATCTGATTATATAAATATAAAATACTACTTTTCAAATCTTCAATGTATAAACTTAAGCTCCAAATAAAAATAGATCACGCTTCTTATTTTTTTTCTTTTCTTGTCCTCTCTAATCCCACTTTAAAGGCAGAAAAATAATAATTTGAACCCCCCTCCACCCCCCTTGTCAGAGCTACTTCTGTAGAAGGGGTGTTAATTTGACACACCTTCGTAAAAAAAATTATATCGTGTAGATTGATTAAATTTTTTTAATATGTATATATACTCGGTGGCAGAGCCAAAATTTTCATTAAGTGGTATCAAAATATATAAAAGTAAAAATATCAGAAAATTAAGGGAGTCAATATATAGTATATATACATATAAATTATTATTTTTACCTACCTACACAGTGTTGTAGGCATACAAAATTTATTGGATTTAAATTCAATAAAATAATTTAGATATTCTAAATATATTAGTTCAAATAAATATTATGGGCTAATATAATTGGAGTAATTACTTAAGTCCAATAAATATTGACTAGGCTAGCCCATTTAGTTGGGCCACGAATGATGAGCCCACTTCATTAGGCCTAATATGTCATCTTCCCAGAGGCCCAGCTTGGTGCCACGTGTCAAATGACGTGGCACTCCAAGTCAAACGGAAGAGCCAATAGGATCATGCCATGTGTCAAAATGACAAGACATGGCAACATAAATTAAAAGGCTAATGATACAGTGCCACATGTCCAAGTGACATGTTTTGACCAATCAAATGTGGCCTTGTCACTCTGCAATTTGATTGATCTGAAGGAGTTTGTTCTCATCATAACTCTTCCTTCCCACAACTATAAATAAGGGTGTTCATAACTCAGAAAAGGGACCAGAAGTTATAACAAGAAGCAAGAGAAAGCTCGTGGATCAAATACTGCAAATTTCTCTATAAGTTTCAAGCTTTAAGCAATCAAGTTCAAGTTCAAGAACGAAGAACAAATCAAGATTCGAGGAGTACGAGTTTAAATCAAAGTTCGTGCTAGTAAATTCAAGATCATTGTTCGTGACAACAAATATAGATTTAAGATCATTATTCGTGACAACAAATATAGATCCAAGATCAAGCTCAAAGGCGCTTGAATTTATTTACTATTGAAAAGAAGAATGAGAGGATTGATAGAGATTGTACATTCATATTACTTGAAATCAAATACTATTATTGTTGCAATATTTTCGGTATCGATTATTTTCTTGACGCAAATTTATTGTCTATAAGGTGGCTCCGCCGCTGCATATATTATATGTTGAATCACCTTAATTTTTTCGTATGTTTACTTCTTTATATTTTGAGAGTCCTTGGTGAAGAATTCCCTTAGCCACACCCAAACCCACCCCAAAACACCACATACACACAAATGTGAGTGAGAAGTGGTACTGTTAGGTTATGGGTTCGAGTCATGCTAGAGGGGAAGCGTGGAAACACTATAGATCCTCATAATTTAGGAGGATTTTTTTTTGAAGAAAAAAAAAGACAAGTGTGACTTGCTCAGTTGGTAAAAGCACCTCCACCTACAACCGTTAAGTCCTGGGTTCGAGTCACGCTGGAGGAGAAGTGTGAAAACACTATAGATCCTCTTAATTTGGGTGGAGTTTAAAAAGAAAATTGAGAAGTGGTCCACGTAAGCCATTAAATAAGTTTTACATTTTTATTCCTTTTCCCTAAATAAAATTATGAAGCTATTGCCACATTTTATTTTTTAATTTTTTGTATGTTGACATGTTACGTTTTCTCCATGCTTTAATTTTGTTAAAAGATGGCCAAACAACAAAGTTAGTAATATATATCGAACCTTCTATTTTGTTGATATCTGCAGGATTAATTGGAGCCGCAAGCATTCTAACGCACACGTCGTTTTCTGTGATCTTCACCGGCGGAATTTCAGTGAGTCTGCATTAATTAAATAAAAAAGATTACACTTAATTCCATAAAACAGAAATATATTTATAGAGTACTTTAACTTTTATATAATGATAGTATAAAATAATTATTTAGCGGTGAGTTTTGACCTAGTGGCGGTGTCAGGTGGGCCGTGGTGATCGTAGACAACAGCCGCAGATGGTGGAGACATGGTGGCCGGAAAATCTCCGGCTAAGTAATGTGATTGCTGTGACGACATAGTCCTCTATCTGTAGTCTAACTCTCTGAAAATGGGCTAGATGTTGCTACTTAAATAGTGGTGAATGGTGAGAAAGAAATTAATTGGCAACGGTTATTTTCAATTATGAAAATCTATACACTAAATCTGATATAGTAACAACAACAACAACAACAACCCAGTATAATCCCACTAGTGGGGTCTGGGGAGGGTACTGTGTACGCAGACCTTACCCCTACCCTGGGGTAGAGAGGCTGTTTCCAAATGACCCTCGGCATCCTTCCCTCCAAGAACTCCCCACCTTGCTCTTGGGGTGACTCGAACTCACAACCTCTTGGTTGGAAGTGGAGGGTGCTTACCATCAGAGCAACCCACCTGATATAGTAACTGGGAATAAAAACAGGTAAATTGTTAGAATGAAATTAATTCACACTGATTGTGTAAATATTTGCATCAAATTAAAATTATTATACTTACTTATCTCTTACCTTATCTAGACATATTTTGGTATGTTACTTATGAGAGCAAAACAGAAAAAGAATAAAATATTTATAAAATCTCCCGGAACAACCAAAGGGTAAACACTCAAATTTAATAAAAACGAAACTAATAAAGAAAACACATGGTTCAAACACAACTGTAATTTAGACAAAGGTATATTTTTAGTGGCTTTCAAAAATAATAGCCGACAAATTCTTTTGTGTATATATATATATATATACACTTTTCGGTTAGCGAATGCAATTCGTTTCGGCCGATCGACCAATTTTGTATTTTGTTCATTAATTTATCTGATACTATATAAGGGTAAGTAACAACATTGAGGTTGGAGTATGTAACGTTTAGTTATTTTAATGTTGTCAAAAATATTTTATAACTAAACTGTTATAGTGGATAAAGTTTAATTAATTGACCAGGATTAACTATCATGTTCTATAAACTGTTCGCTTTACCGTCCAACAATGTATCACTGGAAAAAGCTTCTAATCTCCTATTTATTATTGATGTATCATTAAGTAATATCTCTTTTGATCACATGCCTATTGTATCAAGGAGAATGATTCCTATTTAAGGCCTTTTTAATCAATAAAACAAAAACATGTAATGGCTTATATATAGCATTTTCTTTTTCCCCATTTGTTCTTATTTGAACATATTCTTGTTTTTCCTTATGATAGTTTTTCTTTTTACTAGTTAAAACAAGCAAAAATATCCAGCAAAGTTGTTGGGAGCCAAAAAGAATATTTTGTCACTTAACAGAATCGTGTGACTAGCATAAATTTGTAGTGAGGCAATTGAAATTCCATTCAATCTGATTGGATCTCATATCCATGTGGACTAATAATCAGTACCACATGTTTAATTAAAAATCCACATATTCAATGCCAGCTCCCATTAAAACATATGAATTTTATACTTAAAAATAACTCTGATTTTGATCTCATCCAGTATTAATTTCTTAATATTCTTTCTAAAGTAAAATTTAAATAACTAGAAATTACATAAGAAATAATAGAAACGTTGTATTATTTATAACTATTCAAAGAGTATCTTGAAAAGTTATAGTTTGAAAAAATATTGTTTGACTCCTCAAATAGTTGTACAATAGTATCATATAAATTGAAATATGGCATATTCTTGACATTTATTAAACTATAAACACAGTCCAGGACCTGCACCCACTTCCTTCTACAGTTCTACTATATCAGCCCAAGACTCCTTGGGCTTGCTAATGGGGATAATGGGGCCCTTCAATCTTCACAAGGGTGAAGTAAAAAATGAACAATTAACCCAAATAGTCATTAACTTAAATAGCCATCTATCCGATCATTTAAATTAAAAATAATCGGAGGATATATAATACATATATAATTTATGTACAACATGTGTATAATCAGTATATACTGGTTAAAAAAAGAAAACAGCAAATTTGGCCGGCTATTTGTGTAAAGATCCCTTGTTAAACAAACAGCCGGTCAGATTCAATGTTTATTTTTTGTAATCTATATACATAAATTATACATTGATTATACATAATTACACATATATTATACAAAAATCATACATATATTATATATCCGCCGTCTATTTACAGTTTAAAAGATTATATGAGCGACTATTTGGGTTAACTCTTAGGGTTACAGGGTAAAATAAATTTATAAAGTATGTATATATAATAAAATAAATATTTTAATTATATATGGAGTTAACTAATATTCCCAGTATATATATATATATATATATTCTAAACTAGCACATATGCCATGAAAAGAGGGGTAGTGCAATTATAATCAATACTAAAATTTGACGCAAGAAGAGTCAGTTTCGTGTTTAAACTTTTTGGAGGTTAACTGTTACCTAACTTCACTGCAACTGTAATATACTGTAATAAATGCTTACTGGAAAAAAAAATCACCTTATTTTTCCTTCAGCAAAGTCATGGTCTGCTTGCCCTCCTTTGAATTAATGGACCGGGTAAAACAAAGTCCATGGACATTTAATTGGGCCGTGGGCCCTTTTATTGACTTATATCCAGCTCTTCTAGCAGTATGCTTCACTTCAAATGGTCTCTACTCTTCTACCGTCAACACCAAATATTTTAGATTTCTTTTTGGTGAAAATAGCGGCTAATCATTTTTCAGATTGGTAATTGAAAAATAGTCATTATTTGCAAGTAATTGAAATATAGCAAAAAGAAAGTTCCAGCATAATATGCTAGATTTGATTATAGAGCTCCTGCGTATAAACTTCCAGCAAATTATGCTGGATATTTTAGGGTATTGTTGTTCAGATTTTATCTTTACATAAAAAAATAGCTAATTTTTGATTACTTTTAAAATTGTGACTATTTTTCACTTACCAGTTGTAAATTAGGCTATTAACCATTTTTTTTCCCATTTTTCCCCCAAAAGAAAAAAATCAATAAATTCGTTGAGTGGAAGAGAACATGTTTTGTGTTCCTCAGATTTTGTCAAAAAGAATAGTGACACCACTACATGAAGGGAAAAAAGGACAAATGGGTTTGCTCAATGGTCTAATATTATTTTGCTTATTTATGGTGCCCTGAGATTTATTTAAATAGGAGAAACATGATTAGCGATAATTCATATCGCTGATCGCCTGACCACTAAAGTATAATTTTTTTAATCGTTATTGTATCGAAGACTAAAGTAAAAACTATGTTTGTTTGAGACGCTTTAAAGTTTTTTCTTTAGCACACAATAAAAGTTCTAAAAGACAATTATAATCCAAACACTTCCTTTTCTTCGGCAAACATTTATCCCAAAATAGTTAGAAATAGAAGTAACCTAAACAAACTCCTTTTGAACTTTAAAAGTGGTACCAATGTTAGATTTGGAACCGACTATTTTATTAGTGGTTCGAATAATTATATTAACAACAACAACAACAACAACCCAGTATAATCTCACTAAAGGGTGGTTCGAATAATTATATTGTATATAGAAAATTAGCAATATATAAGTTACAAATTATTTTTTAAATACGTATATTAATCTTAAATATTCTTAGTTAAATTATACGTCTCCACTTAACCTTTTTTTATTACTTTGTGAATTACACTAGCATATGAGATATGTCTTTGTCTTTTTAATATTTTGTAAGCCTTTGTTATAACACTGCTTCTATTGTTGCCCTCTTAGAAATTAAAACCGTACTATAATTTATAAATTCTTACTTTTTAAACCAACTGGACATCAGTCTGATCTCTAGCCTTTTTTNCAAATCACCTTATTTTTCCTTCAGCAAAGTCATGGTCTGCTTGCCCTCCTTTGAATTAATGGACCGGATAAAAAAAAGTCCATGGACATTTAATTGGGCCGTGGGCCCTTTTATTGACTTATATCCAGCTCTTCTAGCAGTATGCCACACTTCAAATGGTCTCTACTCTTCTACAGTCAACCCCAAATATTTTAGATTTGTTTTTGGTGAAAATAGAGGCTAATCATTTTTCTGGTAATTAAAAAATAGTCATCATTTACAAGTAATTGAAATATAGCAAAAAGAAAGTTCCAGCATAATATGCTAGATTTGATTATAGAGCTCCTGCGTATAAACTTCTAGCAAATTATGCTGGATATTTTAGGGTATTTTTGTTCAGATTTTATCTTTACATGAAAAAATAGCTAATTTTTGATTACTTTTAAAATTGTGACTATTTTTCACTTACCGGTTGTAAATTAGGCTATTTATGATTTTTTTCCATTTTTCCCCCCAAAAGAAAAAAATCAATAAATTCGTTGAGTGGAAGAGAAGAAACACGTTTTGTGTTCCTCAGATTTTGTCAAAAAGAATAGTGACACCACTACATGAAGGGAAAAAAGGACAAATGGGTTTGCTCAATGGTCTAATATTATTTTGCTTATTTATGGTGCCCTGAGATTTATTTAAATAGGAGAAATATGATTAGCGATAATTCATATCGCTGATCGCCTGACCACTAAAGTATAATTTTTTTAATCGTTATTGTATCGAAGACTTTAGTAAAAACTATGTTTGTTTGAGACGCTTTAAAGTTTTTTCTTTAGCACACAATAAAAGTTCTAAAAGACAATTATAATCCAAACACTTCCTTTTCTTCGGCAAACATTTATCCCAAAATAGTTAGAAATAGAAGTAACCTAAACAAACTCCTTTTGAACTTTAAAAGTGGTACCAATGTTAGATTTGGAACCGACTATTTTATTAGTGGTTCGAATAATTATATTAACAACAACAACAACAACAACCCAGTATAATCTCACTAAAGGGTGGTTCGAATAATTATATTGTATATAGAAAATTAGCAATATATAAGTTACAAATTATTTTTTAAATACGTATATTAATCTTAAATATTCTTAGTTAAATTATACGTCTCCACTTAACCTTTTTTTATTACTTTGTGAATTACACTAGCATATGAGATATGTCTTTGTCTTTTTAATATTTTGTAAGCCTTTGTTATAACACTGCTTCTATTGTTGCCCTCTTAGAAATTAAAACCGTACTATAATTTATAAATTCTTACTTTTTAAACCAACTGGACATCAGTCTGATCTCTAGCCTTTTTTATTAATTCAAAGATATATGGACGAAAAGGGGTAATAAAATTTCAAAGAATTGTAGGGATGACACGTAATATAACACTTAATTGATGCTTTTTAATTAGTCCAAGAAAGTTGAATTTTAAATTTAATGCTGCTTCAACAACCAACATATCAAGTTCCTAAGACGCGTCGAAATATATCTAGCAACGTCCAAAAACACTAAACATGTCATGTTGGTCCTCAAATATAATTTCAGTCTACTTCAATTAATTCACTGGCAGTGTTTAATGTTAAATTTATATTTTCTACATTAGGAAATTAAAGAACCTTTTGGTAATATATTCTTTTGTTTTGGGTTTATAACATATAATCCCTTGGACTTGAAAATGTATAATACTTTTTCAAGATCGTGGATTGAAGTGTTTTTCTTCCAAATTAAAAGAGGTTAGCAAGGGGTCGTTTGGTAGGATGTATTAGGGGAAAATAATATATGTATTGGTTTTGGTATTATTAGTCGCTTATTTAGTAGTATTGTTTTACCTATGTATAATTAATATATGTATTAATTATACACTTTATTTGGTATTATTCTATGTATAACTAATATATAGTAAACCNAGAACCGACTATTTTATTAGTGGTTCGAATAATTATATTGTATATAGAAAATTAGCAATATATAAGTTACAAATTATTTTTTAAATATGTATATTAATCTTAAATATTCTTAGTTAAATTATACGTCTCCACTTAACCTTTTTTATTACTTTGTGAATTACACTAGCATATGAGATATGTCTTTGTCTTTTTAATATTTTGTAAGCCTTTGTTATAACACTGCTTCTATTGTTGCCCTCTTAGAAATTAAAACCGTCCTATAATTTATAAATTCTTACTTTTTAAACCAACTGGACATCAGTCTGATCTCTAGCCTTTTTTATTAATTCAAAGATATATGGACGAAAAGGGGTAATAAAATTTCAAAGAATTGTAGGGATGACACGTAATATAACACTTAATTGATGCTTTTTAATTAGTCCAAGAAAGTTGAATTTTAAATTTAATGCTGCTTCAACAACCAACATATCAAGTTCCTAAGACGCGTCGAAATATATCTAGCAACGTCCAAAAACACTAAACATGTCATGTTGGTCCTCAAATATAATTTCAGTCTACTTCAATTAATTCACTGGCAGTGTTTAATGTTAAATTTATATTTTCTACATTAGGAAATTAAAGAACCTTTTGGTAATATATTCTTTTGTTTTGGGTTTATAACATATAATCCCTTGGACTTGAAAATGTATAATACTTTTTCAAGATCGTGGATTGAAGTGTTTTTCTTCCAAATTAAAAGAGGTTAGCAAGGGGTCGTTTGGTAGGATGTATTAGGGGAAAATAATATATGTATTGGTTTTGGTATTATTAGTCGCTTATTTAGTAGTATTGTTTTACCTATGTATAATTAATATATGTATTAATTATACACTTTATTTGGTATTATTCTATGTATAACTAATATATAGTAAACCATGACATTAGTAAGACCATGACAAGATGGGTTGCTCTGATGGTAAGCACCCTCCACTTCCAATCAAGAGGTTGTGAGTTCGAGTCACCCCAAGAGCAAGGTGGGGAGTTCTTGGAGGGAAGGATGCCGAGGGTCATTTGGAAACAGCCTCTCTACCCCAGGGTAGGGGTAAGGTCTGCGTACACACTACCCTCCTCAGACCCCACTAGTGGGATTATACTGAGTTGTTGTTGTTGTTGTTGTTGTATTACTAATATACCATATTCAATACTATTCTTATACACCTACCAAATGACCCCTAATTAAGGGCTCGTTAAGGGTCGTTTGGTATGAGGGATAAGGAATAACTAATGTATCCCGAAATTAATTATTTCGGGATCGTAGTATTATTCTTATCTCCATAGGGGGTGGGATAACAATCATGAGATAATTAACCCTGAAATAACTTGTTTCCCAACCAAACGAACCAATGTTTAGATCGATCATGAAATCCCTCATTCTCAACCGGAGTTTTAGATTCAAAGTTTGGGAATTGAGAAATTATTGATTAAAGTTTGATGCAACGTAAAGACAGAATAGTCGAAATTAACGCCATATACTGCAATTTGTTTTTTTTTTAAAAACAAAAAAAAACAAAAAACCAATGGTGATATAAATAAAATTATATTTAAGGTGAATATCTATATTTTAGATAAATTTTAGGGATTATTACTTGGTGGCTAAGTAACTCTTTTCCTATAAATATAGGGGTTCTATTCCATTGTAATTAATCCCAAAATCAATAAGAATCCTCTCTTTACTTTTCTCTGCAATACTATTCTTCTTTTATTGTTTTATATCATGTTATCAGCACGAGGCTCTAACCAATTGAGTAGAGACATCTGCTTTGGTCACCAAGCTTTGGGATATATGCATGAAGCTCAACTTTTACATAATATTGAGCATAATGGTTGTCAATTGATACATGAACTTTCTTCAGGAATAAATTCTGGATTTAAGGTGAGTATTTTACCTTATTTTTCTCTTTTAAATTCTTGAAATTCTATAATTTGATTTTAAATACAAACAAAGACAATAAATTTTGATTTTAACTCTAATAGAGTTTGTAAAAAATTATAACCACGCGAAGTGGTAAAATTTCTATGTCTTGCCATAATCAAATTCATGTATAATTGTGGGTACAAGAAGTGAAAACCCGTCCCATTGAATTTGCTTCATTCTTATTCCCTTAAGAGAATATGATAGTAGTATGTGATAAGTGTAACGATCCGGCCGGTCATTTTGAGTATTATAACACCATTTCTCCATTTACTGCTCAATTTATGCTTTACAGTTATTTTATGACTTATCGGGTTAGTTGGTTCGGGTCCGGAAGGAATTCAGAGTGAAACTAGACACTTAGTCTCATAATTGAAAACTTAAGTTGAAAAAATTGATCGGATATTTATTTATATGTAAACGACCTCAAAATTTAATTCTGATGATTCCAGTAGCTCTGTATGGCGATTTTGGACTTAGCAGCGTGTACGAAAAATTATTTGGAGGTCGGTAGAGGAATTAGGCTTAAAATGACGAAAATTGAATTTCTCGGGAAGTTTGACGGGGGGTTGACTTTTTGATATTGGGGTCGGAATCCGATTCTAAAAATTAAAATACCTACGTTATGTCATTTATGACTTGTGTGCAAAATTTGACGTCAATCGGACGTGATTTGATAGGTTACGGCGTCGTTTGTAGAAATTGAAAGTTTCAAAGTTTATTAGGCTTGTATCTATGTATAATTCGTGTTTTTAGTGTTGTTAGGTGTGAGTTGAAGACTCGACTAAATTTGTATGATATTTTAGGACTTGTTGGTATATTTGGCTGTGGTCCCGAGGGGCTCGGCGTGTTTCGGATGGTATTCAAATTATTTTCCTTCATTTTGGAACTGCCGGTAGTTGATGTTTGCTGGTGTTTCAGACCTTCTTCGCGATCGCGAATATTGGGACGCGATCGCGTAAGCTTAGTTGAGGCAGTGTTGATTTGTTTCTACGCGATCACGTTATGTCAACCGCGATCGCGTAGGTTGGGCTAGTGTGTGCTACGCAAATGCATGGAAGAGGCCGCGATCGCGTAGGGGAAACTTGAGAGGAAATTGGGCCACACGTTTGCTCTATACGATCGCGTGAAGAGGGATGCGATCGCGTAGAGCTGAAATCTTGTACATCGCGATTGCGTATGACTGTTCGATCATATAGGGTTAAACCTGGGCAGTGGAAAACTGTTCTTCGCGATCACGTGAGATTGTTCGCGATCACATAGAGCAAATGACTGGGCAGAGAGTTTAAGTTCTGAACCCATTTTTCATTTTTGACGGATTAGAGCTCGGGAAGAGGCTATTTTTGGGAGATTTTCAGAGGAAACAACGGGGTAAGTATTCTTAATTCAATATCGGTTAAATTACCCGAATCAATGGTTGTTTTTATCTATATTGGGTGAATCAAGTTAGAAAATTTAGAAAACCCTCTTGGTTTAAATTGAAGATTTGAGGGTCGAGTTGAGGTCGAATTTTGGTAAAATTGGTATGGTTAGACTCGTGGTTGAACGGGCTTTCGAATTTTATAACTTTTGTGTGGATCTGAGACGTGAGCCCCACAGGCAATTTTTGAGCTAAATTTTGGATTTTTATGAAACATTAGCATTTTCATATGGAATTAATTTCAATAAATTTTATTGACTAAACCGAATTATTGGTGGCTAGATTCGAGGCGTTTGGAGGCCAATTCACGAGACAAAGGCTTAGCGGAATAAGAATTTCACAGTTTGAGATAAGTAACAGTTTTAAATCTGGTCCTAAGGGTACGAAACCCCGAATGTTGTGTCATGTGATTATTTTGAAGGTGACGCACATGCTAGGTGACAGGCGTGTGGGCGTGCACCGAGGGAATTGTGACTTGGTCCGTCCCGTGAAACTGTAAAGTTGAATAACTTATTGTTAGCTATATTCACTCTGTGTGTTATAGAAATTTGACTCTAAATCACGCTTAGGCTATGTGATAGTACTTTTGGGACCCACAGAGGTCGCGTACTTATTGAATTATTTGTTAATTGATGTCTTGTACTCAGTCATGATTTTACTTGCGTATCATACCTCAGTCTTTCTTGATTTTTTTTGATACACTATGTTATCTTTGTTTGGGCCGATATTTGTGAATTCCGAGAGCCCGAGAGACTAGAGAGGTTGATGACTGAGTAAGGCCGAGGGCCTGTCAGTGAGGTATGGATATTATAGCACGTGAGTTGTCCGTGCAGAACGTGAGTTATCCGTACGGGATATTATAGCGTGTGAGTTGTCCGTGCAATACGTGAGTTGTCCTTGTGGATTATAGCGCTTAGGCTGTAGGAGCCCTCTGGAGTCTATACACCCCTTAGTGAGCACAAGTATCCATTGAGTGTGAATGCTGAGGGCTGAGAGCCGAGTGATTGAGCTGTTGTGACGAGTTGAGTGAATGTTATCCTGAAAGGCTGTACTTTCTTTTCATTTGTTGTTTCACTTAGTTGCTATCTGTCATTGTTATGAAATTCTCTGAAAGATTTTTATATCTGGATTACATGAACTTGAACTGTATAAAATTGATTTGACTTAAATTTCTAGATTTGAAAGCATGTCTATTCTTGCCGGAATTACTGAAAGTGAACTATAATTGTGTTGCTCGTCACTATCTTCAGTTTCTTATTTATTATTGTTACTTACTGAGTTGGTTGTACTCATACTACACCTTGCACTTCGTGTGCATATTCTGGTCTTCCCGACCATAGCGGGTGTTGATTTCTTTCGCACAGTTAATTTTTCGGAGATTCAGAGGTAGCTGTTGTGTTTCGCAGACCTTGCCTCTTCTTCCCTCTATCCTTATTTACTATATTTGGTCTCAGGCTATTATGGATCATATTTTCCATACTTGTATTCATATTAGATGCTCATGTACTCGGTGACACTGAGTTTTGGGAGTGTTTATATATGTATTTTTGAGCTTTTCCTGCGCTAAATTTAGATATTATGTTTTCAAACTTAAAAGATATGGTGGTTTATTGAGATTTTCGGCTTTCCTAGTATTGAGATAGGCGCCATCACGACGGGTGATATTTTGAGTCGTGACAAGTTATTTTAGAGCTTTAGGTGACATAGGTCTCACGAGTCATGAGCAAGTTTAGTAGAGTCTTGCGGATCGGTACGGAGACATCTGTACTTATCTTCGAGAGACATCTGTACTAATTTTCTATTAATTCTATTCTCTCACAGATGGTGAGGACACGTACTACCGTATCAGACGGCCATCCACCAGTGCCACCAGTTAGGGCCGCTAGAGGCCCGGCCCGTGGTAGAGGTCGGGGTCGAGGTAGAGGTCTAGGTATAGCTCGTGCAGCAGTTGGAGCAACACTTGTAGTACCACCAGTTGCTCCAGTTCAGGAGCAGATTCCGGATACAGTTGAGCCGGCGGGACCAGCTCAGACACCAGCTACACCTATTGTGATTCCAAGCCTTCAGGAGGCTCTGGCCCATATATTGACAGTTTATACTGGTCTTGCTCAGGTGATTTCCGCTTAGGCCGCACCTGCCACTTCTCAGGATAGGGGAGGTATTCATACCCTTGTTTTCGTACTCTAGACCAGGTAGTACAGGGACTTCAGATACCGGGAGCACTACCAACCCAGTCGGCTGTAGTTGCTCAGGACCCGATAGTTCCTGTCATGGCAGACGATGAGCAGAGAAGACTTGAGAGATTTGAGAGGCTTCGACCTCCACTATTTAGCGGCACTGAGTCAGAGGATGCTCAGGGTGTTTTGGATAGGTGTCAGCAGATACTTCGGACAACGGGTATTCTGGAGACCAGTGGGGTCTCGTTCACTACTTTGCAGTTTTCTGGGGCTGCCTTCAGATGGTGGGAGCCTTACGAAAGGCATATCCGGTCGGTGCAGCACCCCTTACCTGGCAGCAGTTCTCCGGTCTATTCCTGGAGAAGTTCCCGGCTCAGTCCCACAGAGAGGAGCTGCGCAGGCAGTTCGAGAAACTTTGTTAGGATGATATGTTCGTGACGCAGTATGAGATGAGATTTTCAGAGTTGGCCCGTCATGCTATCTAGTTGATTCCCATATACATAGAAAGGATCAGGAGGTTCATAGATGGCCTCACTTTTCAGCTATGATTACTCATAACTAGAGAGAGAGTGTCTGGTGCTACTTTCGATGAGGTGGTCGACATTGCTCGTCAGATTGAGATGGTTCGCAGTCAGGAAC